>SNQJ01S0019346.1:103231-133090 GCA_010110895.2 Picea sitchensis | reverse complement strand
AAGTCTCCAAAGTGGTCCCCTTATGGACCTCACGAGAGGACGTTTTGAAGAAGTCTACAAGAAACCCATAAGTGTGTTCATGAATCCTGAAGTTTTTTTATGAATAAGGACATTAAGGATAATGTATACGCAGGTAACAAACTCATATATGGATAGTCCTCATCATGTCATTTCCAACGGTAGGTGGAACATCATGTAGTTCCTCACAATTGAGGAGTTATGAGGTAATGAAGTTGGAAGCCCCAAATATGGGTTAAGAATCCCCTATGGAAGCCAAAAATATGGTTTAGGAAGCACCTAATTGGTTGCAAGTCATTAATGAAAGGGTAAAGTGGTTGTAACAATAAAGTTCAAGGATCCCTAAAGTTAAGGAAAGAGGTTACTTAGAAAAAGTATATATACACCTCAAGAAGTCACCCATAAGTACATTCACACACATTATTTTGAATATATTATATGTGAGTAAGTGATTCTTATTTGAGGTAACCAAGGATATCTAAGGTGAGTTTCAGAGGGAGGATGAAGTGAACAGGGGACAAATTCCAAGGGAGGATTAAGTCTTGTGATGATGTGTTCTAAGGTATGTTATTTAAAGGTCATCTTACGACTTTTGCTATAATTTTTTTTCTAGAATGATTCATATAGAAAAACATTGGAGGATGTTGAGAAGACATGTCAAGGTACCTATGGTAAATATTTCAGCTTATAGGTCTTTGTATTTTTGGAGATACACTCAATAGATGATATAGTTTTTGACTAGTCCTGAAACTAGTCATAAACATGTGTTGCGGGTAAAACATTCATAACTTATTAATAGAGGATCCAAATTATATGAGAAAAMATTTAGTGGAAAAGTAAATCTCTTTAATATCTTGTGTGTGAGTTTCATAATCATATATTAAATATTGAGCRTGTGGAATGTTGTACAAGTTCTCTCTCTAGAATAGGCTATAATTCCACAAGGTATGCCATTTTCACTATAACTTATGTTATGAGAAGTTTTAGACCCTAAAARTTTGAGGATATGGAAGAAAGTTCTCATAGTATCTTTGGTTAAAATTTCATACCTTAATTCATTACAGGTATGGATTTATGCTTGTTGAAAATTAGGATTTGTGACTAATCCAAAACTAGTCCCGTGAGACTGAGGTAAAGTTTGATGAAGATTCTATTCTCTTGTTGTTGAAGTTGAGGAAGAGATACAAGTATGTAATTTTGAGTATTAGGTCTCCTACATGATTAGAGGTATTCTTTACATGTGTTATTGAGGGTTATGTTTATGGTAGATGCTTGAGGCATGTCTTAATGATGATGGTACATGATATGGTACACCCTTGTGATGATATGTTACATTGTTAGAAGTATACCTTGGCTATATTGGTATATGGTTTGGTATATGTCATGGTGATATTACACATGCTTGAGGAACATCTTATGGTTCTTAGTTGAGGAAAATCATTGATGATATCTTTTGGTACATGGTGTGTGGCATGATTGAGACATATCATGAGTGATATGGTATATGCTTGATACATATCTTGGTGATGTTATGGTACATGCTTACTAATGATAGTACATTTTGAGATACATCTTGGTGATGTTATGGTTCATGGTTTGATACTTATTTTGGCACATGTTTGAGGCACATATATTTATGATGATATGGTACATTATTATAAGAACTTCTTGGTGATCTTGGTATGTGATATGGTATAGGTTATGGTATATGGTCGATGCATGAGATGTACATGGTTGATGTACTTGGTATGGTACATTGTTGATGTACATGGTATGGTACAGGTTGATGGAAATGGTATGGTATATGTTAAAGTACATGGTTGATGTACATTGTTGATGTACATGATATGGTACAGGTTTTGGTACATGGTTGATGTGACAATGACAATGATAGGTTGGTTGATGTGACAATGATAGTGATAGGTTGGTTGATGTATCAGTGACAATGGAAGTTACAGGTTGATCAGTGGTAGTGACAATGAGTCTATGCTTATAAGCACCATTGTGATGGAGAATTCAGGGAGTTGGTGATTCCTTCAAGTTGGTTCCTTTAAATTAAGAGGTTGTACCCTCCTTCTAGTTGGTGCTGAAGAATTAATGGATTTCTTTCTTCCTTTAGTTTGGTTCTATTTAAATCATGGGGTTGGTGCCTCCTTATAGTTAGTGCTAGAGAATTAGGAGGTTGGTGCCTCCTTTTAGTTAGTGCTTCCTATGTATGTATTCTTGATATATGAAAGCATTCTGTGGTTTTCTCCCATTTAGCTTTCCACATAAATTATGGTGTACTATGCATTTGATGTGATATTGTTAATTGCTACTGCGTACAGTTATTTTCTCATCATATATTGAATGAAATAATAAATGATATATTGTTGATAAATTTAAAGTTTATATACTGTGATTGAAAGTGGTAAAAATTGCTCATATTGATTCACCCCCCCCTCATTATTCCAACAAGAGGAAGAAAATGAGGCTAAGGAGCCTTATGTTTTTAAATATGACATTTTGTGTATGTTTGTAGGTACTGAAGAAAGAGAAGGAAGACAGATTCATAATACTGTGATAGAGAAGGAGGAGACAATATTGTCATGAAGATGGTAAATACCTATATAAATTTTTATTAAGTGATGAAGAGATGGAGGAGAAGAAGTAGGAACAATGAATAATTTGAAGGGAGACACTCTAATATAGTGCTCACTGATTTTGAGGGAGAACTTAAGACGCTAGAGAACTGGTTTATCAATCCAAGGATTGATAAAGAGGAGTGCAATTCAACTACAAGTACATAGTACTCATGCATTTTGAGTTACAACATTGAAAATGAGAGAAATAATCCTGGAGATATAATTAGTTTTATGCAGAGGATTTGAATATCTCAAATACTTTGATATGGAGATATGAAGAAGACATGCAACAACCAATCAACAACAACAACAAATTCTAGCAGCAAGTTTGCAGTAGTAGGTGCTAGCAAGAGGATATACTGGACATGGAGATTGAAGAAATGAGGATGCTAATGGTGAAGATGTCTCAGAGAAGACATGCTAAAGTAAATAATATTTACATCATCAGAGAAAATGGACAGTTGCAGGAAAAAATAATGCAACATGACAACAATACAAGTAAGAAGCAACATAAAGTTTGGGATCTAGGAGAACTCCTGATTAGGAGATCATGAACACTTTTGTTCCTTGAGATTTTGATGCAGGAGCATCCTGCCTCCAAAACTAACCTTGTTTGACTAGACCTAGGGGTATTGAGTTTGTTGTTTAAATGTTTGAAATTCCTATGTTTGCAGGAATTGTAGAAAGCTTGTATTATTTCTGAAATGCTTTGTAATTGAGTTAGTTCTTGAGAGTTGTGAGGACTTAGAGAGATATTAGGATTGGTTGTATCTCTCTTGAGTGTATTGTGGATCTAGAATGAGGATTTAGTGGATATAGAGGATCCTAGGGATTTGTGTGAGTGATTTTAGAATCTAAAACAAATTGTAGTTTCAAAATCCTTATGTTTTAAAATTGTAATCCTATGGGCATCATAGGTGTGGCCAAATGAATGTAGAACAAGCCAAGGGGTGTGGAAAATTGGATAGAGAATCACTCCAAACAGAGGGAGATGTTGAAAAGGCCATTAAGAGGCCTTACGTAACTTGTATGTACAATATTGTATGATTGAGTAATGATATCACTCTATTTGAGTGTTGTGTGAAATTGAGTATTGAAGATCTTTGTGTGGATCATGTATGTGTGAAATCTATGGAATATTGAATAGTTACAGGTCTTAACCTCAGAACAATGAGAAATCTCTCTTATTATGTGTGTGCGGGTTCTAGAATTGTAATAGAGTGTTTGGTGTAGGTCAGATCAAAATCGACCATTAATTATCAGAGAGATCAATGAAACCGAGGTGAGAATGAGACGATTGAATTTGTGGTTAATTCACAACAAAATCATGGGAAAATAGACTTCGTTTCTATTTGTATGTTGGGGATTTAAGGTTGAAACCCTTTGAGCAATAGTGGAAGAAACTATTTGTATTCCAGAAGGAACAATAACCATCCGATCGATATCGGTAGTTAATCGTGATCAACGATTATTATGTCCAAATTCCCTATTATTGTTTTAAGAAGGAATGACTGAGATTATATCTTGAGCATATATCTATACAGATCAATGAACAACAATGTTCTAGGTATCAAAGTTTGATTAAAAGACGTTGAAAGACCTTTTGAAGTAGCACAACTAGAGTGCAAGTTTGGAAAATAATCCACAAAGGAAGATCCGATCAACAGTGAGATCTGCATGAAATAATTAAACCAATAGTCAATATTCCATTGGATCTCATCCATCGAGAGAAGTTGAAAAGGGTGAATTCCAGAACCATTTAGGTGACCCGGTGTCTGATAGACATGGCGATCATCCGTTGAAGAGGAAGATCAATGGTGATCTAAAGCACAACATAAGCATGATGCAAAGAGATCAATATGTCTATCTATATATAATATCAACGACTTAGTAATAGATCATATCAATGAAAGAGATCGACCTTTAACATATCAGATTGGACAAAGTGAGGACTTAAGTGGAAAGAGAATTCTGACATTTCGATCCCAAAATATGTCAACACATGTATGTATCCCCTCAAAGAGTGACATGTGGTCCACATAAAAGACAACATNCATCGTGGTCTCTTTTTCTGCACATCCCCTCTCAGCAGTTATGTAATATAAATTCATAATGTTATTTACATTTTCATCATGCTTTAGCATGGTAATTCCTGTATTAGGATTAATTACAAATTTGGGGGAAACAGGGTGTTACATAAGGACAACCATCGTTGGGTTGATTTTTATGTTGAAAATGAGTTTGTAGGCCTATTATGAAAGGTTTCATGCCTATAAGTAACATTTCCTATTGAGGAAATGGATCAAGAACCTTGAGAAGGCTATTGTGAGCACTCTTGGAGCAACTAAGAGTTCCTAGAGCCCCCAGATGTGATATTCCTATCCAACGGAGAGCACTAGATCCCTAGAGGGAAGTGGAAAAGCTCAAGGGACTGCGTGGCAGAGAAGGGGGATCCCATTCCTTGGGTTGTGTAGGCTGAGGAGAAGATATATGGTGGATGGGAATTGTTGTTGGAGCAGAACTAGGTTATGGGTTGTTGATTGTGGAGAGTGGACATCGAAGAGGGCCATACCTCCTTGTGGACTCATAGCATCAACTTGGGGGTGGATTGTTGTTGATATTTGGAACAATAACCCTATGGTTAGGAGGAACGTCCCCTACACACAACTAGTTGGTTCATCAATTCAAATAAATTTTCTATTTTATTTGCACAATTATTTCCACTGTGTTTAAATTTTAATATGAATGTTGTTTCTATGTGCTTGTATGGTTGCATTTGGGTTTTAGATATCATGTTAACTGCATGAATTAGTTAGCATGTGCATGTTGTTGATTTTAATGTGTAAAGAAAAAAAAAATAACGATTTTAGTAGGTAGGGGTTCAATATAAGTGACAATATTTATTTTGTTCTTTAGACCTAAAATGTTGGAAAAATAGTGTTTGATCTTCGTAAACCATGTTTTGTCATTTATTAAAATTGAAACCATTAACAAAGTCATCATTATATTTCTTAATACATTCTTAATACAACAACTACATGAACTGGTAACAAATATTCATGAAAGATTTCAACTTTAATCCAAAACTTTTCTTGTCATTTAAATTTATTTGGAGAAATGTAAGAGATTTCTAAAAACCCAAAAACAAATACAACTCAAAATCAATACTTTATGTTTCTTAATACAACAATTTCATGAAATGGTAATGAATATTCATGGAAGATTTGAACTTAATGCATAATTTTTTTGATCATTTAAATTCATTTGGAAAAATATAAGAGCATGTTTGAAATCTTGTAATGATCGCACTACAAAAGTACAATGTAAGCCTTGGTAGAAAAGTGTTGAATGACACAAATCACAAAAATACATTATTTCTCAATTTTTGGACCACAAAAAAACAAATCAATTTCAATAATTTCAATCAATTCACATTAAGAATACATTCAATATTACGTTGTTTCTTATGATGCTATGTCAAATTTATCAACATAGTTATTTTAATCCCAAATGTTCTTAGTTCTTGAATCTAATTTCAAAATGCATCTCAATTGAGATTGAAATTACAAAGCAACCAATGCAGAGTTGACCACTTGATAATTGAAAAGCTATTGAAAGATTGGCAACACATCATGAAGTTAGGTCAAGATAAAGGAACACATGGTTCTTTCTAATGAAAAACTATAGAATTGGATTTGAATGGAACGATATTCCTTTGCCAAGAATCCTTCATCCTTTTAAACTTCATAAAATATGTGTAAAAGGAAAATATTAGGCCTCAATTGTATAATCCATTTCAATGATGGACAATTGTTATAACTAGTGAAGTTCACTTGTGTTTCTTTACAAAATTTGAAGTCACTCAGGAATTACCAAATTCCTACAAATGGTTTGGAATTACATTGCATTATGCAAGAACCAGTAAAAATGAGGATACTTCAACTATCTTGTTGAAGCTCTGGCAATGATTATGTGTGAATCTATGATAACTCGATATCCTATACTTCATCTATAAAGTGTAAACATCATCATATGGGATCACTTCATTAGGATCAACATTAACTCCAAGGCCCAACCTTCATGTACCATATGCTCTTGGTTTTGTTGAATGCTTCAATTCAAAAGTGTACCAGTATATGCACCACCTATAGATTAGGTGGAAGTGGAAAATAAGCACCACATGTATGAATTGGTTTCTCCATTTCATCATCTTCTATTGCATCAGATAAATTTGTCCGACTTTTCTAATGCATTAACTTTTCCTCTTTGAAAAATTGGCTTTCAATGATATACGACAGATATACAAGGAGATAGAGAAATAATTGTTAGTATATCTAGAGGGATGAAAGGGGAGAGTAAGGCACCCCACTTCATATTTTCATTTTTCAAGCCATTCGCGATTTAATCCCTGGATGAAACATCATCATACATGGTCACTTCATTATTAGATGCAAGTGGAATACAAGAACCACATGTATATTAGATGCAAGTGGAATACAAGCACCACCTATACAACCCAACTACACCCTTTAATTATCCTCTATAACATTAAATAAAATCATCTGACTTTTCTAAAGAATTAAATTTATCTATCTCTTATAAAACACTTTCAATGATATATGATGGAGATAAATTTACACAAAATAATCACTTTTTGAATATCCAGAGGGCTTAAAGAGGAGTAGGGCACCCAAATTACTGGTTTCATTTTTTGAACCATTCTTGGTATAGGCTCTAGAGGAAACAATGGGTTTGGAGGCTAATCTCCCCCTGTAAAGGGATATATTTGGTAGTTTCCAATCCACTAAGCAGTTGGAGGGGTAGAAGTAAGAACTCGTGCATTCAAAATATGATCCATTGATGGATATTGCATAGTGGGAACTACATTCGTTGCATGTAAAGGCTAAACCATTGATGGATACTACATAGATGGAACTATATTGGCCATAGAGTGTTCAATATAATGACTATTTAGGAGGGTTTGAGCAGATGTTGTTGCTATGTGTTTGTATGGATGCATTTGGGTTTTAGATATCATGTTAAATGTGTGAATTATTTAACATGTTCTTGATGTTGATTTTATTGTGCAAAGAAAAAACATTAATGAGTTTAGCGTGCAGGGGTTCATTACACATGACGATATTGATTTTTTTCTTTAGACCTAATATGTTGGAAAAATAGTTTTGATCTTTGTAAATTGTGTTTTGTCATTTATTTAACTTGAAACCATTAACAAAGTCATCATTATATTTCTTAGTACATTCTTAAAACAACAACTACATGAAATGGTAACAAATGTTCATGAAATATTTCAACTTTACTCCAAAACTTTTCTTGTCATTTAAATTTATTTGGAGAAATGTAAGATCTTTTCTAAAAACCCAAAAACGAATACAACCTGAAATCACTACATTATGTTTCTTAATACAACAATTCACTAAGAAACTGGATGGGTAGAAGTAAGAATTGTTGCATGAAAAAGATGATCCATTGATGGATATTGCATAGTGGGAACTACATTCATTGCATGAAAAGGCTAAGCCATTGTTTGAAACTGCATAGATGGAACTACATTGGCCATAAAGTGTTGAGATGCTGTTGAATCAAACTATGTACTTAATCCATAGAATTGTGATATTGTAATAGGTGATATAGGTTTATCTTCTTGTTCCTATGTTGTCGATGGTTG
This sequence comes from Picea sitchensis, assembly GCA_010110895.2. Taxonomy (NCBI): domain Eukaryota; kingdom Viridiplantae; phylum Streptophyta; class Pinopsida; order Pinales; family Pinaceae; genus Picea; species Picea sitchensis. The sequence continues at coordinate 124,759 of SNQJ01S0019346.1, read as the reverse complement.
TGATTTTCTTTGTGAATCTAATGGCCATTGAGGAGGGTTTTGAGTAGATGGTGTTTCTATGTGTTTGTATGGATGCATTTGGGTTTTAGATATCCTGTTAAATGCATGAATTAGTTAGGATGTTCCTGTTGTTGATTTATCGTGTAAAGCAAAAAAAAATTAACGAGTTTAACATACAAGGGTTCATTACACATGGCGATATTTATTTTGTTCTTTAAACCTAAAATGTTGGAAAAATAGTTTTGATCTTTGTGAATCACGTTTTGTCATTTATTTAACTTGAAACCATTAACAAAGTCATCATTATAGTTTTTTATCTTTGTAATACAACAACTACATGAAATGGTGACAAATGTTCATAAAAGATTTCAACTTTAATCCAAAACTTTTCTCATCATTTAAATTTATTTGGAGAAATGTAAGAGCTTTGAACTTAATCCATACATTTTTTTATCATTTAAATTTATTTAGAAAAATATAAGATCTTGTATGAAAACTTGTAATGATTGCACTACAAAAGTACAATGTAAGCCTTGGTAGAAAAGCATTGAATGGCACAAATCTCACAAATGTATTATTTCTTGATTATGTATAAGGGATGCATCCTTTCATGGATGGTCACCATATGTGCTTTTAGGTTCTCTATACATTTGACACATTCATCATTGTACATCACATCTATTCATTATTTATTTATCTCATTCTATGTATTATTATTCAATATATTCTTTTATCTAGTGTGGATTACAATTACTTATTCCATTTATGATGGATGTGTGTGGTAAGAACCATATTGGTTCTTCACATTGGTATCAGAGCTTATCCTGGCCATTGGCCATACAGGCTTGTAGCCCCACACAATTTTTTTCCAGAGTTTCTCTAATTTATCCAGGTCTTTGACCATGTTAGGGAAAAAAAATCATTAAAAATTACCATTGAAAAAATAATCCATTGGCTACAAGAAAATTAGAATAAGTTAGAATAAGAAAATAAAAAATCAACAAAGAAAAAATAAAAATAATATATATATATATATATAATCTCCATGCTTGTGGTCCATTCTTTTAATAAAAATAAAAAGGGAGAAGCAAAAAATAAAAATACAAAAATAAAAGTTAATTTAAAAGAAAAAGAAAAAGTTCCAAAAAAAAAATGAAGAGTAAATTTTGATATTACCATTGGTGGTTTACAAGTATTCCATATATAGAGAGAGACTTTTTACGCGGAAGGCGTTCTTTTAGGGAGAGTTCTTTCTCTCTTTTTCGTCATCTATCCGCAACCAATTAAACATTGCCACCTACCAATTAAACGTTGCCACCTATTGACACATTTTGCACCCAATTAAACACTGCCACATACTGTGAAAATGTTGTAGTAAATTCTGCCAGGGTTTGAATCTTTATGCTATTTAGCCGAAAATGTTGTCAAATAGAAAATCGACACGTATATGTTGTTGATTTAATTGAAGTTCTGTCCTGGTTCTTGCAAATGAAACCATCTCGGTTCGAACCCTGGTAAGTCCATGTTTAGAAAAAAATTGCCAATTTTTTTAGGGTAACGATGAATTTTGAGAATTAAAAGGAAATGGACGCGATCTGGTTTTGATTTTTTTTTTTTCAGGTTGACCATTTAATTGTGGAGAGATATTAGTTTTAAATTCAAACTAGTGTGACTTCCAATTTGTTATTTTTGATACAAAACATTTATTAAAAAAAATTAAAAATATATAAATATATATATATTAAAAAATTATATATATATTTTGAATAAAATCCCTTTTTTAAATTATATATATATATATATATATATATTTTAAAAAATTATAATATATTTCTTTAAATTACATATACAATCCCTTCAATATTGTATTTCTAAATTGTATTAAGTTAACAAATAAAAAATTATAATAACAATAAATAGCATTGAAATTGTTAATAGTCATGAAGTCAATCACTGAAAATACAGAGAAATTTCAGTCTTTAAAAGTTGTGATAAACTTACTTATACGAAGACAAAAAATGTACAAAGATATTTCATTTGAACATTTGTTGTATTTCTTAGAGGAAGATATCGTTGTTGAATCAGTACCACAACCGCCCATTTTAAAGCAGGGGTAAGATTATTGTACCAAGCAAGAGGCGGTGCATAACGTCGAGGGTGTACCCGAGACAGGGCCTCGATGGAGCTTCGAAACTGGAAGCTGCTAAATATTAAATATTATATTATATGAGAAAGGTTTGAACCCTCCAAATAATCTAACCGTCCCTCTAAACATATATACTTATTCATATACAATGTTTAGACAAATTCATTATCGTAAGCTCTTTCAATAGCATTCAAAGACTGAAAAAAAGGATCTTCTATCTACACATACTCCCTCATGATACACGACCTCTGTGCACCATTTACTAACCCATCAACTTCCATTTGTCAGCATTTACAACTCATGTCAGGACATTTAAATCTACATGACACAATTGAAGATGCAATCAAATCTCAGCCTAACAACAAATAAGAAGTGTAACTACTACACGCAATCAAGAAGTTAGTTTATTAATTCCATCGTCTCATCTTCTCCATTTTTCTATATAAAGACTTTTACTACACGCAATCAAGAAGTTAGTTTATTAAGTCCATCCTCTCAACTTCTCCATTTTTCTATATAAAGACTCTTGAATGGACAATTTCCAGTTGCATTATCAAACCTTTACTCTATCTACATTCTTCTTGATCTGTTTGATAGCTTTGAAGACCAATTTGATAGCTCTGAAGATCAGTTCCTCTCAGTTTTATTTGTTCTTTTGCAAATCCAACTCGCCTACTTATATCAGATAGACTAACTAATTTTACATATATAAATTTGTAATCTTATTTTCTTTCATTACATCTTTCATTTATATAACATATTTCATATATATATATATATATACCGTTTAATCTTATTTTCCTTTTCAACATTTAAAGATTCTGAAAAATGGCTTTTCATAGAAAAATAGGAAAAAAATGCACGACCATCATCATCTCGAAGAGACCCGAAATCATGCGCTACTTTTGCAGAGACTATTAGCCGGATCTCATCATGATCGCCTCACTTTTCTTAACAATATGCTAAATTTCTAACAAATAGATAGTATTTTAGGGTAAAAAATGGGTTGAGTATGGCCACTCTTAATAATTTTGCTCTATTTTAAACTTTTTAAAAAAAGTTCCAACATAGTACAGATATATATTTTTTTAATTTAGTGTATTTCTCATTGCAGAGCATTTTAATGATTATAATATATATTATGCAATTTAAAGATGTTTTTAGATAAAACAATATATTTAAATTCTTTGTTGGCGAATACACATACATGCATAGTATTTTGTTTTATAACAAAAGATTATTTCATTCCCAACTATTTAAATGCGCGTTTATTGTCATTGGAATGCATCCCATTAATTAACATCTGTCGAAGAACGAGAACGAGACCGAGACCTTCAGCGAGATTTCTCCTAATCCTCTCGATCTGAGATACTTGCCTGAGCAACGATTTCTTCAAAAGAAGTGGGGCTGATAGGAGTATGATACTGCTAATTCTCTGTTGTCATCGGCTTTGAATTTATAAAACAGAAACGGTGGAGGGTGGGCCTTAGCCGAGAGGATAACTTCACTCATTAATGAATTAAAAATATTATAATTTCACATGCAAATGTGTTTGTCATCTTTGAATAAATATGACAGTAACTCATTACTTGCTTTAAAAAATCCTGATTGCACATGCAAATGCACATGTAATCCTTTTAATAAATATGACAATAGATGGCATGGAGACTCTTAGTGTTAGGTAGTGATATGGCCAAGTGTGTTTTCATCAGGATTGATGAAAACGAAGATGGAAATTTAAGAAGGTATCAAAAACATAGCAGTAATAAATTCTACAACAATAAATCTTCTTTGAAACTGTTTTTTTAAGAATAAACAAATGCAAAAGAGAGAAAATACACATACCTGCAACAACTTTAGGATATCAGTCGAGAAACTAAGCCGTAATGGCTTCTGCATTGAGCGAAACTCTTCTCTCATAATATCTCTAGCCAATTCCACACCTTGCTTTTGCATTCTATTTATAGGACTCCAATGTGGTAATGATTCGGCTAATGGTAAGCTCAGTCTCATAAATGCTAGGGTTTCGAGGATTGTCCACTGAAATATACTAGCCAAGAGAGTAATTGCAGGCATGAGAGCCAACAGCTTCAAGAGTCAGTGGTGTACTCCATGAGATTTGATCGCATGTTTTAATTGAAGTCTTTATAGCATGGCCTTTCAATTTAATATATATTTTGTGGCTGAAAAGCTAGAGGTAGTATATGTAATTGGCCATATTTCTGAGCTAGATAGAGACAATATTTTTGTACTTGGTACCTTGTTGGCATGACCTCCAATGGTTGGGCAGATGATTCATGATTAAAGGCATTCGATTGTTGGTACCTTAAACACAAATTTAATATATATTTTGCGGCTAAGAAGCTAGAAGTAGTATATGTAATTGGCCATATTTCTGAGCTAGACAAAGACAATATTTTTGTACTTGTTCATGTCTTAATGCCAATACATCCGGAWTACAAAACTGATTTTCTGCAGTGGGCACTTCATGATTAAAGGAATTCGGTTGTTGGTACCTTGTTGGCATGACCTCCAATGGTTGGGAAGACGATTCATGATTAAAGGCATTCGGTTGTTGGTAAGTTGTTGGCATGACCTCCAACAATATGGATAAAATATAATTTGTTGTATCTTATTTATGCGAAACAATATCTAGTCTCCATCTTTTAACAAAATATACAATCCCAAAGTATTTATTTATTCCAAACTTTTGACAAGCTTAGTGGTTTACTACCATAGTTTTCACCTAGTTATGATTTAGGGAAACAAATCTTATGCTCTTCAAAGCCTATTTACAAATTTAATTAGATTTACTAATAGTTTAATTTGATATGGGGCATAACGAAACTTAATGTAGGGTAAACGAGAAAATCAATAATAACACATAGGAAGATGATTTAATTGAGGAAGGTGAAAAGTTAAGATAGACCAAACATGCATATTTATTTAGGCAATGAACTCTACTAATTATAGAAAGGTTAAGATGGGATGAATATATATTTTTATTGAGACATTGAGATCCACTGAAGAACTTTTTAATGTCGATCACGAAACATTAAACAATCTTTTATCTTTTTTTATGTATCTCATGAAATATATTTTGATAGATTTACATTTAAAAATTAGCTCTTATCATTTCCATATTGTTTCATTCACTAGCATAAAAAAACTATACTTTATTCTATATGCTTTTATCTTGTTCACAATGTTAAATATACTTTATATAAATTCAAATATTATTTTATTATCTTTTGTTTTATTATATCAAATGTTGATATGTTAAAATTTCTTACATTAAGTTTATATATGTTTAATCTATACATTTTTTTTTTCAAACTCTTCAATATTCACAAAATCAACATGGAACTTAAATACTCATTATTTTATTCTTCTTTATTAGATTGATGGAAACATTATAGAGTAGCATTTGACACTGCTACTCAAACTCAGAATTTAATGGGTGAGAAATGTTATCTTATGTCATGAGTAAGGGTTGTGTGGACTTATGAAGCCCCCCTTACACATCCCAAGTTGGATGGTAGACTGACAATGGACATTTCTTTGACCCCATTTAATGAGGGACCCACCATCAATCATATACATTATTATCCATTTTAGGTTATATATTTTAATATGAATTAGGTCACGTTGAATATTTATAAACATTACCAACACTATTAAGTTATTTTTGTTATTTTAGGAAATCTATGAATATTTTTTCCACTCCATCTCAACTTCACTCCATCATACTTCTATTTACACATTAATTCTTTCCATTTTTCTATTTACACATTAAACATATATTTTATATCAATTATTTTCCATATTCTTTATTATTTTGCTTGGACTTGTTTATATTCTTTTGAAACTATGGACTGCAATAACACTTTTTTTGCATTTCCAGGAAAAAACTAACTACGATGTTTGCATTATCTTGAGAGTATTTCAGATAGACACCTTCTCATTGCAAAATCACCAACATACATAGAAATGGTGAACGCACTAGCACGCCATACACTTTGCGTTCGACATTTTTTTGATGACCTCCAACAACATAGAAGACAATTTCAATTCCGTGCTATTCATCCTGCTAGGGGGAACCTTTCAAGACTAGAGATGAAAGAAGAACTTGCTAAAACAATTAGTATTTTTGATTCACAAACAATATTCATCTCTTTTTTTCATACAATCGGCTCATTCTCTAAAGGCTTTGGAATAATATATGATAGTGTGCAAGACACATTGCAACATGAACCAAAACATCGATTAGCTCAAAATGGTCTTAAAGCTCATGTTGACAGGTCTTCTAAAGCAAGTACAAGTAGAGCGAAAAAAAAAATTGTGGTATTAAAAGCATACCAGCAAAAACCCATTAAAAGGATAGTTGAAGGCGATGAAAGGTCTATGTTAAAGCTCATGTTGAGAGATCTAGAAAAAAAATCAACTCATAGTTGAAGGCAATCACTATTTCTAAATTCTGCACATAACTATATTCTATTACTTCACTTTGGTTTTATATAACATGATATTCCTACTTGTAATCATGTCTACATCCCTCATATACAGATTTTAAATTTTATGTGAATAATAATAAAGAAAATAATTTTTACGTAGATTGTATGTGAACAACATTTTAAAAAAATAATAGAAAAAAACATTGTTTATTCCTTCTTAAATGTCTTTCCTTGCATAATAACATATATTGAAATTTTTAGGTTTTACATTTCCTCTCCTACTATGTCATGCTTTTCTTTTCCTATCATCTCATGTTTATTCCTTCTTAATCGCTACAAAAGCACATACATTTTTTTTTTCAAATAATTACAACCATACATCAACAAATCTGTTGATACTTTAACACAATTTGTTTTCCTCTACTCGGATATCTATTCTCCTTTAATTCCATTTGTATCCATTATATTTTACTTACTACATTCCTTTATTGTTTTTTTCCTATGTGGTATTTCAGTTCCCTTATACTTCCACTTTTAAAAAACAATATCAAAGGTATGGCATCTGCTTTGACAACAAACTCACTTACAAGGATTGGAAATGGAGAGCTTATTTCCAGTCCTATATACAAATTGTGGACTTCAAATTAACATTAAAAGATCGTTACTCAATATTCCTATCTGATGGATCCAATACATTGTGAAGCTTATTTTCCTCAACACTTGGTCACTATTTCATGTTATCTCAAATAAAAAAAGGGTCCTTGGTTGAACTACATGACTTCACTTGTAGATCTATCCAAGACAACAAGTATGTCTTGACTTTACGTTCTTCACATGGCTCAAGCCTAGTTATATTTTATACAATTATTATCTTGATTTTCCCTTTACACATTACTTTAATTTTTACTTGCATCACACACACCAACCACTTTTTACATTCCCTGCTATGTTACCAATAATGCAAGTGCTAATTTTACATTGTTTTACTCTTTCTGCAGGATTCTGATAGTGCATGAAATCCAAGTGCATACTTTTCAAGCAGACATTGTTGGTGCACCAACATTGATAGAATATGTAAGTTCTTCTACAAAATGACCATTAGAACCTCCTAATACACCCCCCAAAATTACACCTATTGCAGCTTTGCATGCATCCCTAAAGGATTGGACTCTAAAAGTCAAAGTACTTTCAAAAACTTATCTATGCACATTCACCAATGCTAAGGGACTTGGCCATGTATTTATCTTTGATGTTATTGATGCAAAAAATGTTGAAATTCGCATTGCCTGCTTCAACATCCAAGCGAAAAATTTCCATCCTTCCATAAACATTGGCAAAATTTACATCATCTCAAAAGGGTACATCAAGCTTGCAAAAAAAGAATTCAATCATTTAAAAAATGATTGGGAAATAACTCTAGATATTACCTTGACCATTGAATTTTGTTTAGAGGATGATCATTCAATATCAAACCACAACTTTATGTTCACTCCTATTAATTTGGTAGGTCAACAACTCTATAGTTGATATTATTGGAATTTCTATCTCTATTAGCCCTTTAACAACCATCTTGAGAAACAATGGAATAAAGACACATAAGAGAACCCTCCAACTAAAATACATGTCAAGGTATAGTATAGAGGTCACCTTATGGGGAGTCTTTTACAACAAACATAATCTACACTAATATTCTATCTCAAATACCTTTCCAATAATCGCTCTGAAAGCAGTAAAAGTATCTGACTTTGATAGGATATCAATTACTACAACCTTCACATCCCAACTTTCCATCAATCCTATTCTCAAAGAAGCCCAATATTTGAGAGCCTGGTTTGATAACCCTTTAACAGATCTAACTTGTTACTCCTTATCTACACATGGAGCTTCATGAAGCCACCCTTCTATTAAAAAACACTTGGTTGACATCGAAAATGAGGGAATCGGTAAAGGTCCAAACCCTACATTCATTTTTGGTTGAGGCAACTATTTCTTCTTTAAATACAGACAATTGTTGGTATGGTGCATGCCCACTTACATTCAAAGATCAAAAGTGTAAAAAACAACTCACACATATTGAAGATGGTGTCTGGAACTGCCAAAGGTGCAATCAACATGTTTTTGAATGTGAGTATAGGTACATTTTCCAGTTCAACATTGAAGACCAAACAAGCAAGATCAATGTTACAACATTTCAAGAAGTCATCGAACAACTTATAGGTGTTTCTGCAGAGAAGTTATATGAATATGAATATGAGGGAAATACCAAAAAAATCACTGACATATTTGGAAAGTTGTTCTTGCATAGCTACTTGTTCAAACTTGTAGTGCATGAAGAAACATTTTCCAATAAAAAACAAATCAAAATCTTTTTGATTGCATGTGATAAAATTGATCGTATATCAAAGCCAAAAGAGGACATCCCGGTCCCTTAATTCTTAGATAAATAGTGCTTCCAAAGTGTTATGGTTGTTTTTTCTAAACGTCAACATGTAATTTCCCTGCTTTTGTGCATATACATATTATATAAACTTTTTCTATTTTGGAGATTTTTTATATTCATTATAACATTTGTATGGAAGAAATCCAACCTATCCATTCAGTTAAAACATATTAAAAAAAACATTATTGTTTGTATAAATATTTTAAGAATATACTTACAAAAACATGCTATCAAACATACAAAATGTGATATCAAGCACTTTGAATTCTAACTACATTTTTTTTTTTTTCTCTTCTATGAAATTTTATCTGGCACAAGAATTGCCCCAATGTTGCCAACTACAAAAACAAAAAACATTGGTGAAGGTCTCTCAATATCATTAGGAAGGCATGTTTCCTTTCAACAATGCATGCCATCAAATACTTTGGACATAACATCTTCACAAATTCAACTTCCCAACAAGACTCTATACAATCGCCAGCGCCATACAATTCATGCTACAGAAATAAACAAAAGAAAAAGAAATAGATGTAACAATTACACTATTAATACAGAAACCACTAGCTCAGTCACCACTCCTCTATCTAGATCTAGGATCCAACAAAATGAACAATGTCAAATTAAATATGCTGAGAAAATAAATAAATTGGATAGACTTAGAGAGACTTCACTTATAAACCAAAACCAACCTTTTGTGGAATTACCAACACGTGTTCTACAAACTCAACCCCATACACATGCTTCCCACTCTTTCCGAAAACGTATTTATTCCTTTTCTAACATGCATACATGCACTACATGTATGGAATCATATCCTGGCATTCCTACTCGCCCATCTCTGAATGGACACATTTGTACTCATTGTCATATAGAAAATAATGGGTATCATTTCTCCAAATGGAATAATATGGACCCCGGTGACCAACCCATAGTTCTGCCAATACTTACACAGGTTGAGGAAATGTTAATTGCTTGAGTTATCCCCATCTTGCAAGTTAGGCATGCTCGAGGTGGAAAATACAAATATAGTGGCCACACTATTAGTTTCCTGCAACAAATCCTCCACATAACGACTTTATTTCCCCATCACCTTTCAGAAATTGATATCTTAGTTGTCAAGAGACATGGAGGAAAGGGGAAATGCTATGATTGTTATGTGACAAAATCCCATGTCATCAATGCATTGCTCTACAAGATACAACATGAAAAATATTACAATGACGTACAAATTGACCAAAATGCATATGCCTCACTTTCCACTACGCACACCAATGTCTCCACTCGAATCCATTCTGTCTCTATGGAAACTTTAAGTTATCCCATTGAAGAACCAAATATCTTTTTAGAACACCATGATGTTTTCCAAGATGAACAACCAATGTCTTCCTTTGCCTTTAGATTGCCTAATACACAACGAGAACTAGAAAAAATAAGAGCATTTGTTAACACTACATATAAATTTTCACCAAATACAATTGAATGGCCAACAATTGGCCTGTCATGAATCAATGAGTACAACATAGAGGGTCTATTCGGCATGGCCTTTCCTTCTCTTTTCCCCACTGGAGATGCCCTTCCTCGCCAACCACGCATGAGAAACATACCACTTGATACTTATGCATTACACTTAATGAGATGCCATGACAATAGGTTTGGCAGTCATCCTCGTTTAAGATACTACCTCTACAATTTGATTATGCACCATCGAAGTTAATCAACAACTACATTTTTTTTCAAACAAAGCCAAAATCATAACACACCCACCAGAATTCAAGAATTGTGTGCGCATCTCAAAGAACTCCCTTCAGACAAACTCCCAGAACAAGTCATGCGCTTCAGAGCACATATACGTGGCACTAGAGAATTCTTGACCATGTGAAGGACTGAGCTAACAAACATGATCACACAGCTTCAATGCCCAACCTTTTTTTTCACTATCAGTGCAACAGACACAAAATGGCCAGACTTGCACGTAGTTATGCAAAAGGATAGACCTCTTGACCCAATGCTTCACCAATGTTGGCGTAAAAACAATGTCATTGATTGCCCCCACACTGTAGTTGCTTACATGCACAATTTTTTTCCAATCTTCCATGAGGAGATACTACAAAAACAAATGCACGCAATTGACTATTGGTATAGGTACACAATGTATACTACTTGCAATTACCTCTACTGAATCTATACATTTATATGCTCTTTACTAATCATTTCATATCCCTTTTGCAGGTATGAATGACAACATCATGGCTCTGCACATATACATGGATTTATGTGGCTTTTTGATGCTCCAAACATGTAAAGATTACATTAGGAAGACCCACATCAAATCTATATTGCAAAGAGTTTCTTTGATAACTATGTTATAGCCTGGAATCCTAGAGAACACCATGACACACACATGGCTATGCATCAATCCATTGAAGATGACCCTTTCTTACTAGATACAAAGGAGATATTTGAAACCAACCCACTTTAGGACTATGAACAACTCTTAAATCGAGTTCAAAGACATCCAAAGTGCAATGAGAAAACATGTCTCCGTAGAAAAGGAACTACACTCGAATGCAGGTATAAATTCCCTTGGAAGGTACAAATGGAGTCATCACTCTACATTGATGAAATGGGTCAAAAGACATATCGGCCGACATGCAATGATTAACGCCTCAATATCCATAATTCTAACATACTCCAAACATGGAGAGAAAATGTAGATTTCCTACCAGACCTCTCTCGCCATGCAGTTCTAAAATACATTGCCAAATATGCTTCCAAAGAAGAGGGGATATTAGAGACCTACCACCATATGTTGACCAGAATTTCATCTACGTCAAATATAGATGACCCTGCCTCAACTTCTTATCGTCGCTTGCACTCAGAAGAAATTGTAGACCATGACATAAGTTCCCAAGAAACTTGCCATATGCTCCAAAAAATTCCCCTTGTCACATGCAACCGCACCTTCACCAAACACAATGTTGGTCGGAAAATATTTCGTCGAATCTCCTATGAATTGCTTGACTTCTTATCTAGATCCATTTTCATTGATACATATTTAATATGCCCTGTTTTTCTCGACCCAGTATGTTTGTTTGACCTCACAAAACATTGGACATATAACCAAGCACGAAAAAATGACAAGTGGAAAAAAAGAAACATCCTCGCAATTGTCCATGTATGGCCACTTTTCACTACCATTCCAAACAAAGATTCTGATAACTTTGTTGAGTTCTATTGGAGTGAGTTGCTTTTATACAAACCCTTTTGTTCCTTCTTTGAAGATATATGGCTTTCAACTGAAGACATTGTGTCTACCTGGGATACCATAAGAGATCACTACCATGTCTGGGATCTTGACCACATCCCAATGCCCACTCCTAATGACCAAACATCTGAAGATGAACATAGCCATACTAACATACAACCAAACATGGAGATGAATTAATGGCAGTCTTTATCAAGATTGGTTCCTACCGGAAATATCAACTTCAGTTCTCTTGATATGTTGGGACTTCGAGAGATTGACACTTACCAACCATGGTATCAACTCAAAGTATCACAAGATACATTATGGATTGCACCAAGCTTCATCAAATATCATCGAAGGAATACAACAATACTACAAGAAATGAATCCGCTATGTCCTTCAAGAAGTACATTTTCTACAAATCAACACACTGCATTCAACATCATCATGTATCACTTACAAGCAAAAGAACCAAAAGAACCATTGAAGATGATCATCCAAGGCACTGCATGAACATGAAAATCCTACCTTATACACTGCATCAAAGAAACACTATCTTCTCAAGCACCCTCTGGACATAACCCACTATTGCTTCTTGCCCCTACTGGAGTTGCAACATTTAACATACATGTGACCACTATACATGCAAGACTTAGGACTCCTATCAAGGACATGAAGCCTTTACATGGTCAGTCCCTTGCAGTGTTCCAAGAAGAGATGAAACATATTCACTACATTCTAATTGATGATATGAGCTTCATAGGATCTAGACTTTTTGTGCAAATTGAAAGTCGCTTGCGTGAGTCATTTTCAGAAGAAAAAAAAAAATCATTGCTCATTTGGTTCCTCTTCAATAATTCTTGTGGGTGATTTAGGTCAATTACCACCAGTAATGGACAAACCTCTTTATGCAGGAGAAACTCCAGGCATGAGTGTATGGACAAACTTTACCACTATAGTCAAGTTGGAAACAATATTCCGTCAACAAGGCCTCTCTATCACCCAATCCCGCTTCCGCCAATTGTTAGCCAACCTTCACAATGCTACACCAACCATTGATAATTGGAACCTCCTTCAATCTAGGACTGACATATTCTTATCCATTGAAGAACATCTATTGTTTGATTCTTCAGTCCACCTATTTTCAACAAACATTCTTGTAGACAACCATAACAATTTCATGCTTCAATTCTTGAATAAGTCAATCACACGTAGTGTTGCAGAATTACTCTGTGCTTCAAATGCACACCATCATGATGATGATCAATTGGAAAAACATATATTTCTATGTATAGGCCAGCGAGCTATGTTATCATGCAATTTATGGGTCCAAGCATGCTTAGTCAATGGTGCTCTCGGAGTAGTCATGCAAATTGTATATGCACTAGGAACTAACCCTCCACATTTTCCAACATATGTTGTTGTGGAATTTGATAAATACATTGGCCCTCCATGGGACCAAACCCAACCAAAGCATGCACCAATTCCACCCATACAAAGGAATAACAAGAAACAAATCCCTCTTAATATGGCATGGGCATCGACTATCCATAAATCTCAAGGCATGACCTTGACAAGGTTTACCATTGACATTGGACACATTGAACGTCAAGGCTTGACCTTCACGACAATGTCACACACTACTACTATAGAAGGAATGTGAATAGCATCAACCTTTTGACATTCAAACGCTATGAAAAAATGAAGGATTTTGATTATGTCTCACTATGAAAACAAGAAGAGGCACGCTTATCTTCTTTGTTACATACCTTCTAGATTCTTCTATGTTGTAATCATACTTCTATACATGAACTATTTGACTTGGTCCATACTTCTATACATGATATGAAAGAGTTTCAAACATTTTCTACCAAATACATATAAATCATACTTTGACCTAAACACCTTGCAACAAATCACTTTTCTACTCATGATTAATATACCATTACAATGCTACTCATGAAATAATATACTTTAAAAAAAATACAAAATAAATAACTATATTATTCTTTTTGACGTTGCCTTTCCCTCAGTTCGGGGGTATGCTAGTTACAATGATATCATTTTCTATAAATGTACCAAAGTCAAAAAATATTTTAGCAAAGTAATAATGTGCTCAATTAACTTGTGTAAAAGATATTCATAAAGGAAAAGTAAGAAGAGAGGGTATTAAAAGAAAAAGACAATTTTTCATAAATTACAAAATTGCAATTTATTGTAAAACAAAAAGTGATAAGGTAAGAATTTCATTTATTAAATATTGTGGAGTTAGAGATATCCACACAAAGATAAAAAGATGAGGAAAGGTTTTATAATAATTTATAAAAGACACCATCATAAAGTTAATTCCCCAAAGTAAAATTTTAAATATTAAAAGGAAGACACTTTTATATATAGAAAAATACAAAGGGTTGTAAAAAGTGTTTTGAAGTCAAAGGTGATATAATAAAAAGGGGACAAATAATTATTACTATATTATTAGATGGAAGACATGGATTCCAGTGGTGGAAAAAAGGAAGACTTTTTGATGTTCCATCAAAATATATTCTTTGTGAGATATAAAAAGTTAAGGGCACCATTCACGAACGTGATATCATCATCAATGTTTTCCCACTTAACTAGGAGAATTATATAGATGTGGATATCTCTGATCAATTACAAATTCCAGAATAAATTATAGAGAGAATCAAACCGTGTAATGAAGATAAAATAAACAATTTATCCTTAAGAATTGACAATTATATTTTTGAATCTCAATTCATTGTTAAAATTATAGATCTGGAAGATGTTTACATAGTCTTAGGTTTTGACTGGATGGAAATATTGGGTATGTTATTTCTTAATGCACAAAATAATTTTTTGACCTTCTTCTATAAGAAGAACAGAATAACATCAAAAGACTTCACAATGGAATCATGTACAGGAGTTCCCTCATTAGAAAATATAGATGAAGTATTACCATATAGAAGTTTCGAAGATTTAGAAGGGGAAATCAAGAATCTGAACAAACTCTTTACCAACAAAGATAAAGAAATTGTTCAAAACCAAAAGAATTTGGAAAACCAATATTCAAAGGTTTATCAAATGCAACAACAAATAAAAGATCTACAACAAAATATTAACGACAAGGGAAATACCCACATGATAGAGATTAAAAATATCAATAGAAACTATCTCACAATAATGATGAGATCATTTGTTTGAGAAATCATAAAAAAAATATTTTGACACAAATACAAAAATTAAAGAATAAAAAACAAGGTGATCAAAAGTTAGAACAATCTAATCAAGATTTTGAGAAGAAATTATTCGGAAAAGATGATGAAATTTGTCACCTTAAAAGCCATCATCAAGACTTTATCGAACAAATTAAGAAGTTAGAAGATGAAAAAGAGTCACAACGAAAAATGTCGCATAAAAACGACAATACAAGATCAATGGTTGACAAGGGAACTATGATTGATCCCACAAAAAAGGTACCAAATATTGTTCATACCTTAGAGCAGGGAACAAACATCGATCCAATTGAATTACCAGAAGCATCAACAGTTGAAGAAAGTTCTATCAAACAAAATTCACAAGAGATTAGGATTCCCTATCCTCATCCAAATCATGAGAATCATTACAACCAACAAGAAGATCAAGCGAAATATAAACAAGTTTCCATGAAAGTAGATTTGGGATGGATCACTCCCGTTAATATGCAACATATTACATTAGGAATTCGAAGATTATATCATTTTGTTTCATCAAGTGTCGCAACTATGAGTCACGACCATACGAATGTGATGCGAAGAAGGAAACAATTGGTGGCTTGAATTGAATGGTATTTACGCCCATACCGGCATTGAAAAATTAGTGTGCTTCAATTTACCAATGTTTCTTACATATCAAGACTTGAGCTCGACCCTTTCTTACCATTGTTTCTTGAATATGAACGGTATTTACGCTCGTACTGACATTGACCTGAGATCAACCCACTAATTGGAGTCATACCCAATGAAATTGTTTGAATTTTTGGTGTTCAGTGGAATGATGATAATGTTTGTGTAGTCACCTTGTTGATGTGTCAATGTTATGTATTCTAAACCAGTAATGAGTTTCATCAATGATGCATTATACATTTGTTGATGGGGAATTTTCTGGTTTTCCCCTTTCAAATTTGTCGTGTATTCTGTCTTTCAAGAAAATATGTATTATGTCATTCAAGAAAATACAGGGAAGTGATTCCACAATTAAAAAGCATCTTGTATCAACAACGTCTTCTATCACCTGGAAATATTTTATTTTATAAATTGTATACTCACATCCGAGATCAATAAAATCATAGTCAATGGCCAAGTAAATTTCTTAATTAGTTATTTTAGAATAAAACCTGAAGTATATTGATCCAAGTGCATCTAATTATATGCACATCTAGTGCTTATGAATAATTTGTATTTCTCAGCTAGACTGGTGTGATTCCTTGTGACAAACTCACTGGAAACAAGTGCCATTCTACCAAGTAAACCATAAAAAGATCAATTCATAAATTTTGTTGGTGTTGGAAATAACTTTGAAATTAAATATAAAAGAGATTTTATAGGCTCAACCTCATTTATTTATTTTAAAATTGTTATAAACTGCATTGACTAATTTATAATTTTCATTTAGATAAATTTTTACAAGTTGATTTAAAGAGTTATTAAAATTTGATAAACCTATATTACATAGAAATTATCTTAAAATAGTTTTACATTATTGATGAAACAATGTCCACTAGAAATAACACCAAAAGTTAACTATATCAAAAAATTAACTATATCAAATATAATACTGATATTATTGAAAAATGAATATACTTATGTTTGAATATAGCTATGTTTTATAATAGTTACTATTAATTTTTTTTTACTAAAAGCAAGTATATATATATTTTTAAAAGAGAATATGTTACTAAAAATTCTAGGGTTATTATATTACCTTAATTCATCAACCCTAAACCTCAACAAAAGCTTATAAACATTAGATTTTTACCATGCACATGGCATTGATTTTGGGCCTTGTAAACATTACAGACTTTTACCATTCACATGTGCCATTTGCGGGCATTGATTTTTGGCTTATAAACATGACGAACTACTATCATTCACATGCTTCCTTTGCAGGCATTAAATTTTGTCTTATAAACATCACAAACTTTTACCATTCACGTGTGCCCTTTGCAGACATTGAATTTGAATTTTGGATTATAAACATTACATACTTTTACCATTCACATGTTCCCTTTGCAGGCATTGAATTTGTGCCTATAAACATTACAAACTTTTACTGTTCACATGTGCCCCTTGAAGCCATTGAATTTTGGTGGCATATAAGCATTACCAAATTTTTACCATTCACATCATACATGAGCCCTTTGCAGGCATTGAATTTTGTTTCAACTAGCTTATGATGTTTGTCCTTGTCATATTGTTTTGTGTAATATGTATGGGATGTGTTGTCTAACAAGGAAGTAGTAGACATTGTGGCATCACACACTACCTCATATTTGAAGGGATGTATGCCATAAGACATGCGACACTGTTAGCTGACGTGATAATCTCACCTTGGTGAAGCCACTCGATGTTGTAAGGATGCGGGTGTGGTGTTGTCGACAACCCCAAACTATTTGACGACCTTAGCTAAGATGAGGTTCTTCTAGTTTTCGTTATCAACAATGAAATGAAATGGGGTCCCCTTCAACCACATCTTTGAATGGAAGAGGCGCTCCCCCTCTTCATGATCTATTGGTTCTTATAGATGAATAGTTATGGTCGCGACAGTAGGAGTGGGGTCTGCGTTGATTATCTGTTTGTTTTCAATATTTTTTTATTCAGATTCTGAATCAGGGTTTGGCTTTGTGTCTTTTATCTCAGCCATCAATGATTGTTTCGAGCGACATTCATCGGTGTTGTGCCAGGGGATTTTGACAACATATCGATAGGCACCTTCCAATGATTATATGTTTAGGAAATCCATTTCGATTTTGGATGTGCCTATGCAGAGCCCCACAATATTTTAGAACCAGATGTCGCTCAAAGTCTTTGATACCCAAATTGGTGTGCAAGTTATGGAAAGTATTTTTGAACTCCGACATTGTTTGGCTCTTCTCTTGTCACAGTGCGGTCCATCTCATGTACTGGTCTTCATAGTTATCAATAGGATAGTACTGTTCTTTGACCGCATCCACATAAAATCCCAAGTGGGCTCGGACAGATATATTCCATATTTCTCTGTGGAACTTTTCTCCCATTAATTTTTGCACCAATGTTTGACACGGGGGGGGGAGCCTTGAGGAGTCCAAAGGTGATATTTTCACTGTCTAAAAAATTTTGAACAAAGAAATAACCTTCTAATATATTTAACCATTTTTTTAGGGAATCTGCATATATCTGGCCTTAAAATATGGGAATATCAAAATTAAATTGTACCTTGAAGGGAGAGGTTCCTCCAAAATGGCTTCTTGATGAAAATGTGCATGTTGCTATCGGTAAGCATTGAAGGATGTGTGAAAAATTCTCCATCATTTCATCCCTCTGTCGCGCGAGAGATTTCTCAATCAAAAGGTTAATACAATCTTATGCTCCATCATTTTTCTTTTTTTTTGCCATCAAGGATTTCTTGGGCATGTGAGAGTGATTGTCCTCAAGAGAGACAAACTCGAGACCCAACTCACTATACTCACACCTCTTCATGGACATGCACTGAAAAATGATCAAGAGAAGCTTGGTCTGATACCACTGATCCAAATTATTTTTGGAACGAAATGAAAGCAAAGAAATTACAAAGAAATACTCATGGAAATTGCCAGAAACAGAGAAATACAACAATACTTGATTTCTATTGATGAAAGAATTGTGAAGAGATCGTAAAAATAGAGAGTGCAAGGCTTGCTAGAATGGTGGCGGCTTATCTCTGAGAAGAGATGTGATGGCTATGCTCATTCGCAAGAAGATTATTACAATGAGGCTCTGAAGGCCTTTTTTATGATAAACAGGAATGCCAAAACCCTAGACATCCAAAAATATAACCCTAGGAGATGAAACGCCAAATGTCATGTGGGCCCCGTTTGGGTAAGTTAGTACATTAACTTCCCGAGGCCATAAATTTTTCATACGATCTTCGTTTTAGGCACATGATAGCTCGTTGGAAAGGTATTTTCGAGAACTACGCATTAGACCATAAAACGTTGACTTCGTCTATAGATTGACTGTGGAGAGACAAAAAAACACTATTTAGGGCCCCAAAACGGTCCTAGAAGTACAACAAGATGTGATGACATGAAAAATTACAAACTAAAACAATTGGAATAGGTGGGAGGCCACCGGTATCTACCTGGTAGATGTGTAGGGATTTAGACAACCCCAGAAGTGTAGAACCCATAATTACAAAGAAGTACAAAAGAAAGTGTTGCACTAAAAACTGACAAGAGGATCCAGTTGGAACATGTGAGTGGCCACCAATATCGACTTGGATCAATTCTCCCCCCTTAAGAAGCAATGGTATCCATTGCATTGAGTGCCCAAGGAAGAGGGGAAAGCATTTTCTGAATCTGAAGCTTGGTGAGTTGTGTGCCTTGTTGGAGAAGTTGTTCTTCTTGGCTTATGGAAGACTATCACAAACATGTTGTTGGAGGGGTTGAATTTTTTCCACCAACTTGTGGTCTCTGGGTTGGATGGGGCATTGTGTAGGCACCATTATAGGTGAAGAAACAATATCTTTTGTCTCTTCGAAAATCTATTTTTGTTGTATAGAAGGGGTTGAGGCTGCAGTTTTTGTAGTGGTCTTTTGTGCATCCTTTGAACAGACTATGAAGAGGATGAATTTTGCAGTATGAGAGATTACCTTGCAATGTTTTTTTGGTGGAGCAGTATTCGAAACTACCTCTAGCATCCTATAGAGCTAACCTCCTAGAGTAATAATGACACTACGGGGTCTAGATTCATAGACAACATGACGTTTCCACATATATGGTTGGCCCAAAGCAACATCATAGACATTAAGATGGGAAATATCACACACTACCTCATATTTGAAGGGATATATGTCATAGGATATGCGACACTATTACTAGACATGAAGATCTCGTCCTTAGTGAAGTGTAATGACCCATATCGTTACAACTACAAGCGAAGCAAAAAGTGCAATTTTTTTTTATTAGGTAGGAATGCAACAACGACAACAGTTAAACCACATAACCTGACGACGAACACCACACACGCAGATCATGCAACAAACAACAACAACTCAACACGCTAGCACATTGGGAAATTGGTGAAAACATGTAGAAATCAAAGACAAATAGAAATGACTACCCGCCCGACACAAACACGAAAACACCTACAAGATAAAGGACAACATCCATGATCCCGACACATTGGCATCAATGGCCAGTAACTAGAAACCTCTATGGAATGCAAAACAAAACGCATGAATGTGTTACAACCCAAGAACCAACAACAACTACAACGAACAACCGCACACAACAGGAAGCACAGACTCTGGCCAAGTTATCATTTGCCTCTATTCATTAGGGTGTGCAATGATCCCCTCATCAAGAATCATGATGTCGCCAGGTGATAGGTGTGACAATAACCCTGGTGCAACATAACCTATCTGGACCACAGACTCAAGACAAATCCAACGTGCTAGGAGACCGAAATAACTGACAAGAAGACGATACCCACACACCCAAGAAACGAGTCGTCAGGATGCAAGATGAAATCACTCGATTTAAATTGCACGAATGACTAATAACCATTACATCTAACAGTCCTATTAATCCAACATTTACAACTTTGTCCAACAAATGATAATCCTATTACGTTTAATAAAAATCAATAAATCTTAAATCTTTTGCATCATTTAACATTAATAATTGTTATTTTCTATAACAATCTACTTCTATTTTCTTCCAGGATCAAATAACTTAAACGGGTAAATTAGTGAAGGTATTTAAGTGTAAGTAAAAGGTTGGATTAAAAGTTCCACTAGAAGAAGGTTTAAGTGAAGTTAGTTCTTATTGAGAAAACAATATTATTTCATTGGCTAACAGTTATAAGCTATTGTTGCCTAACATAAAAGGTAATGTTGTCTACCAAAGAGTGGTATCACTATCTATGTCATCGATACTATTTCATTAAAAATCAATTGCTATCCAATGAATCAATCACTAACCATCAAGTGAAAAGGATATGATAATTTTATTGTGTTAAATCGC
>SNQJ01S0019346.1:80858-97726 GCA_010110895.2 Picea sitchensis | reverse complement strand
ACATTTTTTCATGGAATTTATAGTACCCCTTTTTATTTCTAACCACTAGTATGGAAACACGACAAAACTTTTACATGCCTACAATTGAAAAAAAAAAAGCAAACAAGTGTAGTAACATCCCAACATAGGGATATGCCACTATAATAAGATAGCCTTGGGTTGAAGGGCTTGGTTTTATACTACTTTCACCCCTCTTTTTACTCTAATACATGGTCATGCATTTTTTGAGGATGGGGGTTTATTTAACTACAAATGCTAAGAGTAGAGAACCCCTATACATAAACTTGTTTTGCATATCAATACATAAAAACACATGAAATCACACAAGATTTATGGCCTTAAATTCTTTGCAAAATAACCTTATAGTTGAAAAACCTAGTGGTTTGATTTTTAAAATGACACCATGAACAAGAAGCCTTTCCGTATGATTAACTTTATTTGAAGTTTTTTTAACTAAGTACCCAAAGGAAATACCACCGATCGTAGCACCCAAAAACATTTTGGGTTCATGGTTGAAATAATACAACAAATGGGGAGTGGAGGAGATCCTTTTTTATAACCTATATGATGTAACCAATAAGTTAGAAACATTGAGATGCATCCAACGACTAGATCAAAAAGTATTGGTCACACCATGTGGCGTGCATCGAACGACTCGATCCAAGGGCTCTGGTATGGCCACATGGCGTGCATACAATGGTTAGATCTAGCGGCTCTCATCTTTCCACATGGCTTGCATCCAATGGTCAGATCCAACAAATCTCTTCTCACCACATGGAAAGCATCCAACGACCAGATTCAATAGCTCTCATCTCACCACATGGCTTGCATCCAACGGTCAGATCCAACAACTCTCTTCTCGCCACGTGGCGAGCATGCAACGACTAGACTCAATAGCTCTCATCTCACCATGTGGCTTGCATCCAACGGTCAGATCCAATAGCTCTCTTCTCGCCACCTAGCTCTCTTCTCAATATGTGCCACGTGGCTCTCTTCTCGATATGTGAATATTTGGTCTTCGGTGGAATGGTGATAATGTTTGTGTACTCACCTTGTTGATGTGTCAGTGTTATGTATTATATTTTCAATCTTCCTTCCTGACATGTCATCTAACTATGTGTATTCTAAACCAGTAACGAGTTTCATCAATGATGCATTATACATTTGGAGATGGGGAATTTTGTGGTTTTCCCCTTTCAAATTTGTCGTGTATTATGTCTTTCAAGAAAATATGTATTCCGTCATTCAAGAAAATACAGGGAAGTGATTCCACAATTAAAAAGCGTCTTGTATCAACAACATCTTCTATCACCTGGAAATATTAACATCCAAGATCAATAAAATCATAGTCAATGGCAAAGTAAATTTCTTAAACAATGTCTTCTAACACCTGGAAATATTTTATTTTATAAACTGTATACTCACATCCGAGATCAATAAAATCATAGTCAATGGCAATGTAAATTTCTTAATTAGTTATTTTGCAATAAAACCATAAGGATATTGATCCAAGTGCATCGAATTTATGTTCAGGTCGAGTACTTATGAATTATTTGTATTTCTCAACTAGACTGGTGCGATTCCTTGTGACAAAATCATTGGAAACAAATGCCATTCAGCCAAGTAAACCATAAAGAGATCAAGTCATAAATTTTGTTGGTGTGGGAAATAACTTTGAAATTATATATAAAAGAGATTTTATAGGCTCCACATCATTTATTTATAGTAAGTTATAAATCCAATTATATCATACAATTATTTTAAAATTGTTATAAACTGTATTGACTAATTTATAATTTTTAGATAAAAATTTTCAAGTTAATTTAAAGAGTCCTTAAAATTTGATAAACCTATATTACATAGAAATTATCTTAAAATAGTTTTACATTATTGATGAAACAATGTCCACTAGAAATAACACCAAAAATTAACTATATCAAATATAATATTTATATTAATGAAAAATGAATATACTTATGTTGAATATAATTATTTTTTATAATGATTACTATTAAAAAAATTACTAAAAACAAGTATATAGATTTCTAAAAGGTAATATGTTATTAAAATTTTCTGGTTATTGTATACCTTAAGTCATCAACCCTAAATCTTAAAAAAAGCTTATAAACATTGGATTTTTACCATTCACATGTGCCATGTACATGCATTGATTTTGGGCCTTGTAAACATTACAGACTTTTACCATTCATATGTGCCATTAAAATTACAGATGTTTACCATTCACCCGTGCCATAAACATTACAGACTTTTACCATTCACATGTGCCATTTGTAGGCATTGATTTTTGGCTTATAAACATGACAAACTTCTATCATTCACATGTTTCCTTCGCAGGCGTTGAATTTTGGATTATAAACATCACAGAATTTTACCATTCACATGTGTGCTTTGTAGGCATTGAATTTGAATTTTGGCTTATAAACATTACAAACTTTTACCATTCATATGTGCCCTTTGTAGTCATTGAATTTGGGCCTATAAACACTATAGACTTTTACCGTTCACATGTGCCCCTTGCAGCCATTGAATTTTGGCATATAAGCATTACATAATTTTTACCATTCACATCATACATGTGCCTTGATGCAGTGCCCCACCTCAGCAGGGTCTGTTGACCTCCTGGTCACTGAATCTTCTCAATCTTCGAGCTGGAGCGGCTCTTTGATTCCTTGCTGGAATCCTCACGAAATATCCATAGGTCCTATGTGTAACTCAACCCACGCGAGCAAGCACTAGGTGTGAGATTTCTTCATGTGATCACTAGCTATGACCATAGGCCTAACCCAAAAGGTGCTTCGCGGTCTCGGACCTTGGATGATTTCACTTGAGCCAACCCTGACCTTTCGATTTTCGATTTCTCGATCAACAATTTCTCCTGGCATTAGCTCTCCCCTAGGTAAGTCCTTTCCTCACGTGACCGCTGGCAGTGACCACACGCTTGAGTGAAAGGCGCGTCGCGGTTTCGCGACTCTGGGAGTCTCCTTACCTCCGTTATCCCAATATTCGAGATCGTGATGGTGCCAGATTGATGGTCCAAATCTTTCCTGTGATCAACAACTGTGATCAAGTCCAAATTTTTCGTTTCGCGACTTTGGGAATCTCCTTACCTCCGTTCTCCCGATATCTGAAATCATGATGGAGCTAGATCGACGGTCCAGATCTTTCCTTTGATCAACGACTGTGATCAAGTCGGGATTTTGTGTTTCACAATTTTGGGAGTCTCCTTACCTCTATTCTCTCGATATCCAAAATCGTGATGGCGCTAGATCGACTATCCAGATCTTTCCTTTGATCAACAGTTGTGATCAAGTCGGGATTTCGTGTTTCACGATTTTGGGAGTCTCATTACCTCTGTTCTCCCGATATCTGAGATCACGATGGTGCTAGATCGACAGTCCAGATCGTTCTAGATCCAACGGCTTAAATCGAGCCGGGATTTTACCTTTCGCTCCTTTGACTCTTATGGAGTCCCTTCGACACTTAACCGAACTCTAGATTTGTGCACTCTTTGTAGCAGATTCTTATGCAAGACTTGGTTCTTGCGGGTGACTGTGCATGCCTTGCAACAGTCTCTTTGCACTCCTTGCAAAGGGAAAGTCTCATGCTATCTCTTCTGAACTTCAGAATCGAAACAAACTCCATCAACACACTCCTTGCGTTCGATGTGAAAACCTTGCACTCATTCAACAAAAGAGAAACAATTGAAACTTACACTAACATTCACCGTTTCATCCATTCATAACTAAATTCATTCATTTATGAAACCTCAATAATAGAGAATTGCAACAGTAATAGTACTATGCATTTGAGTCAATTTTCCTCTGTCATATTCATTCAAAAGTAAATGGCTACAACTAATATCAAAACAATAACTTAAAACTCATAAATTCCTACTAACTCGCAGCAGCCTCATTTGGGCATACAAAACCTCTATATAACTCAGAGGGTCCTTAGGGTTCCCCCGACTACTCATCTACCTTAAAAATGAAAACCTAATTGCTACCTAAGTTTAGTTACATTCAAGACTTGGAGTGAAAGTCTCTGATTGCTCATGATCATCCTCTCTGAAGCGTTTGATCTTCTTCTGTTTTTCCAATCATCTCCAAAATATTCGCAGTAACTCCCAGCGTTTGAGATTCTGAAATGATTCCCAAGCGCTGAGCTTTCCTGCCACATGTGCTTACTGACGATGCTCTTGCATCATACTCCCCCTGGACAAAAATTCATGGACTCTTGTCCATGATCTCCTGCATTGACCTTCCATGCTTATGGATATCAACTTCACTCTCCCAACTGACATCTTTTATTGGGTGTCCCTTCCACTTGAAAAAATATTCAAAATAGGTCTTCCTCTTGGTATTCTTACCAATCCTCTGATCAATGACCCTTTTCATCTGTGGTTTTTCTGCTATAGGCATTTTTTTCTCCCACTGAATATTCTCTTTCTCTGTTGATCCCTCTGCGTCATCCTTCCCATAAGGATACATGTCTGAAATGTTGAATATGGGCGATATGCCCACATCATCTGGAAGCTCGATCTCATAGGCGTTTGCATCAAACTTCCTCAATAAGTTTCCCAAAATTCTGTTTACCACCTCAATCTGTCCATTTGTCTGAGGATGATAAGTTGAGCTGAAGGACATATTCGTCCCCAACTTCTTCCACAATGTTCTCCAAAAATGACCAACAAATTTTGTGTCTCTGTCCGAGACGATGCTTCTGGGTAGGCCGTGAAGTCTCACAGCTTCCTTGAAAAACAGATTTGCAACATGTGTTGCATCACTGGTCTTCTGGCATGGGATAAAGTGTTCCATCTTTGAAAATCTATCCACCACCACAAATATGGAATCACATCCTCTTTGCGTTCTTGGCAGTCCTAACACAAAATCCATGCTTATCGCATCCCAAGGCCTCTCTGGTATTGGCAATGGTTGGTACAATCCAGTGTTCTGTCTTTTTCCTTTTGCATGTTGGCAGATTCTACATCTGTTCACAAATTTCATCACTTCTGTCCTCATACCTGGCCAATAGTATGAACTTCTCAACCGTGCAAATGTTTTATCATGGCCGAAATGTCCAGCCAATCCTCCATTATGCTTCTCCTTCAAAAGGTTGTCCCTCATTGAACATTTTGGTATGCATAACTGATTTTCCTTGAATAGAAATCCCTCTTGAATCATATACTCTGCCCATTGGATCCTATCTCCAAGAACATGATTCACACATGCTTCGTATGCCTCCTTGAAATATGGATCATCACTCTACATTTCCTTAAGGTGTTCAAACCCCAAGGTCTTCACCTAAAATTCCTGCAAAGTCAAACATCTCCTGCTCAATGATACTCCAACTAAATGAAAAGTGTGGCCAAGCCATCCATGGGCTCTCTACGAACTGGGTAACCAATTGTGAATCCTAGGCGAAATTGTTGTCAAGATCGTGGGTGTTTAGGGCAAGTCTAAAATGTTGTCAGGCAGATGAATGGGGTGTAATGTGCACTGCGTTTTGGCCAAATAAAAACACATGGTAAATAACAATGGTGTAAACTAAATCACATGGTAAATGACAATGGTATGAACCAATTCACATGGTAAATTGTGGTTCAAAAACGTTGGTTCAATAAAATTCGTGGTTCAAACAACAAAATAAAAACTGGTCACAATACAAAGGTTTTATCGATAGTAAAACGAATTCATGGAGGCACATGAAATGGTGGTTTCAACAGTAAAACAAAATCGTTTTGTATCAATGTTGTCACAATAAAACACAGTCAACATATACATTAAAACATTGGCATTCACATCTTAACAACGCTGATGTTTTACCAATCAAAGAGCTAGGAACTGTCATTAAAATCACACAGAATAAAATGCGATCCAAAAATGCAGACGTGATATTAAAAACGCAGAGAGTAGTAAGTTGTTCGCAGAGAGAAATGATAACAATACGCAGAGATACTCAATCACAAGAAGGCCAAGGACAATCATTCAACCATGAATCAATCAACACAAAGATAAGTAAGGGGTAGACAGTTGGGCAAAAATGTATCCTTCGCTCATCATCCATGCACAGAAAAGTAGGGCATTAGAATCTATAGGTCTTTAAACACCGAAGTGACGACCGTCGATTCATCTCCTTGCCGACTGCTCAAGCATGGACTGATTACCTAGGGATAAGTGCGGAAGATAAAGAACAATCTCTTAATAATAATAAATAAAACCCACACAGATAAGTTATTGAAATTAGAAGTTGGGTTCGCCAAGGGAAATCCATTCAGAAAATAGCAAGCAAGGGGATTACAATACCGTAGGAAAGCAGGTGCAAGACAATGCATGGAAATGGAATCTTAAACCAAGAACAGAGAAATAACATGTGTAAATTTAATTTCATTGCAAGTAACAATTAAATCGACGTACCTTAGCCAAACGCGATTGCTTAGTAGTTTTTGTCCTGCGCGCGCTCCATCCAACTTCTGCTTGCCGACCGATGTGATCTCACTGGTACCTCCCAACCAACTCTAGGGGTACTCCTCTCCCCCCTGAGCCCCCTGAGCCGCAAAGGGGCCACACGCCCAATACCAGAGAATCACTAGCACCCAACTCTCCTTTCAAGGTCGAGCTACCACTTGTTGGAGCTGGGTATCCCAACTCCCACAAGATAAGTTCAGTCAAGACAAAAATTCAAGAGCGTAACGTTATGCATAAAGATGAGATCCATATTCCCCCTCCACCCTTTTTATAGAGTTTTTAAGTGATTTCTTTCCCAAATTCTCATTTAGTTTCTTTTTCATTAAATTAATCAGAAAAAAACCTCCCCCGTACACATGTCTCCCATCTCCCTAGTTGCACTAGAAAATTAATTTTATTAATGATTTAATTATTCTTATTTCCCTCGCCCACCTAAAAGCATTCCTAAAAACGCTCATTGGTGTCCCAAAATTCCCTTACAAATCTTAAATGACTTATGCCTTACTAAATTCCTAGTTGAGTTAAAAAAATAACAAGTTCACAAGGCAAGATTTCTTACTAAGTTAGACATTCATTTTTTTCTTTATGTTTCCCCTTTTTCCTTTAGTTTCCTATTTCTTTTAAGTTTCCCTCTTTTCCCTTTTTAACAAAAACTCAATTTAGCAAGTGTAGAAAAACAACCTTTTACCCCTTTTTTTCTTTTTACTTAAAAATTTAATTAGCATATGTAGATATAACAATCATTTCCCTTTTAAAATTCTAATCCCCCAACATAATTTGATTTTAATAAATTAATTGAATTTCTTACCCCCTTCTTGTTACATGTTTAATTATGATTACTATTTTTGACAACATGTGTTACTTAGACCTAGATTTTAATTTCACTAGGTTGGCTGACATTTTTATTAGGGAAAATTGTTTTCAAATCTTACTTGTCACATCATTTGTTTTAAGGTCGTCTAGGTTTATTCACTTACTAGTTAAAAATGCGACGTGCCCTTCAGGACGCACTAGGTGTGCCAAGGGTGCCACTTGCCTCTTTCTGTTTTCCTTGTGCGACGTGCCCTTCAGGACACACTACATGCTCCAAGGGTGACACTTGCCTCTTGATTGACTTGGTAGACATCAAAAACCCCTGGAGTCAATAATTCGCCAGGTGATATTGTGGGAGACTAAGGGCCTCTAAGGAATAAGGCCCCTTCCTTATTGCATGCCCCTTAGAATCATCGTGAGCGACTGTCGCAGTCTTCCCTCATGACATCGTGGCGTGCATCCATCGACCAGATCCAATGGCTCTCATATTGCCACATGGCTTGCGTCCAATGGTTAGATCCAACCACCCTCTTCTCGTCATGTGGAAAGCATCCAATGGCCAGATTCAACAACTCTCATCTCACCACGTGGCTTTCATCCAACTTTCAAATCCAACATCTCTCTTCTCACCATGTGGCTCTCTTCTCGATATGTGCCACGTGGCAGGTGCAGATTCAACATAAGCAAGTTGGAATTCTCTTTAGGAAAACAACATTGGTTGTTAATGTGGGAAAACGAAAATGGTATTTACTCTCGTACCAACATTGAATGGTTACCGTGCTTCAATTTACCGGTGTTGCTTGCAAATGAATCTGTGCACCTCGAGTCACATCCATACGAATAACAACAGATTGATTTGTATGTATCTGTGCACTATGATTCACGACCATATGAATGTGATGTGAAGAAGGAAACAATTGGTGGCTTGGCTTGAACGGTATTTACACGCGTACCGACATTGAACGATTATTGTGCTTCAATTTATCGATGTTGCTTGCATATCAAGACTTGAGCTCATCCCTTGCTGACTGGTGTTGCTTGAATATGAATGGTATTTACGCTCGTACCTGCATTGACATGAGCTCGACCCTCTAATTGGAGTCATACCCAGTGAAATTGTTTGAATATTTGGTGTTCGGTGGAATGATGATAATGTTTGTGTAGTCACTGTGTTGATGTGTCAGTGTTATGTATTCTAAACCAGTAACGAGTTTCATCAATGATGCATTATACATTTGGAGATGGGGAATTTTGTGATTTCCCCCTTTCAAATTTGTCGTGTATTCTATCTTTCAAGAAAATATGTATTATGTCATTCAAAAAAATACAGGGAAGTGATTCCACAATTAAAAAGGCAGTAGTCTAAACGTTCTACCTTTTGGGGTTTTTTTGTTTGATTTTGCCTGAAATCCAGTGA
Source organism: Picea sitchensis (assembly GCA_010110895.2). Classification (NCBI taxonomy): domain Eukaryota; kingdom Viridiplantae; phylum Streptophyta; class Pinopsida; order Pinales; family Pinaceae; genus Picea; species Picea sitchensis. The sequence goes on along the minus strand of SNQJ01S0019346.1, from coordinate 89,011 downwards.
TGAATGGTTGGATCTGTAGATTTGAGTGGCTAAGTTTGTATAATCCTAGTGCCTCAGGGGTTTTTCAACACGCTAAATCCATTTATGCATTCAGAAAGGAAATTTAAACAACAAAAAATAGAGATTTTGTCCAAATTTACATCGTTGGATTCCGACCAATTCCTGCCAGAAAACCCACAAGGTAGAACGTTTAGCCAACACCATTAAAAAGCGTCTTGTATCAACAACGCCTTGTATCACCTGGAAATATTTTATTTTATAAAATGTATACTCACATTCGAGATCAATAAAATCATAGTCAATGGCCAATTAAATTTATTAATTAATTATTTTAGAATAAAACCTTAAGTATATTGATCCAAGTGCATCTAATTATATTCACGCCTAGTACTTATGAATAATTTGTATTTGTAGACTCGTGTGATTCCTTATGACAAACTCATTGGAAACAAGTGCCATTCTACCAAGTAAACCATAAAGAGATCAATTCATAAATTTTGTTGGTGTTGGAAATAACTTTGAAATTAAATATAAAAGAGATTTTATAGGCTCGACCTTATTTATTTATTTTAAAATTATTATAAACTGCATTGACTAATTTATACTTTTCATTTAGATAATTTTTTACAAGTTGATTTAAAGAGTTCTTAAAATTTGATAAATCTATATTACATAGAAATTATCTTAAAATAGTTTTACATTATTGATGAAACAATGTCCACTAGAAATAACACTAAAAGTTAACTATATAAAAAAATTAACAATATCAAATATAATACTTATTTAATGAAAAATGAATATAGTTATGTTTGAATATGTTTGAATATAGTTATGTTTTATAATAGTTACTATTAATTTTTTTTACGAAAAGCAAGTATATATATATTTTTAAAAGAGAATATGTTACTAAAATTTTTAGGGCTATTGTATTACCTTAAGTCATCAACCCAAAATCTTAACATAAGCTTATAAAGCTTATAAACATTAGATTTTACCATGCACATGGCATTGATTTTGGGCCTTGTAGACATTACAGACTTTTACCATTCACATGTGCCATTTGCACACATTGATTTTTGGCTTATAAACATGATGGACTTCTATCATTCACATGTTTCCTTTGCAGGCGTTGAATTTTGGCTTATAAACATCACAGACTTTTATCATTCACATGTGCCCTTTGTAGGCATTGAATTTGATTTTGGACTTATAAACATTACCGACTTTTACCATTCACTTGTGCCCTTTGCAGGCATTGAATTTGTGCCTATAAACATTACAAACTTTTACCGTTCACATGTGCCCCTTGCAACCATTGAATTTTGGCATATAAGCATTACAGACTTTTTACCATTCACATCATACATGTGCCCTTTGCAAGCATTGAATTTTGTTTCAAATGGCTTCTGATGTTTGTCCTTGTCATCTTGTTTTGTGTAATATGTATGGGATGTGTTGTCTATATTGTGGCATCAACGCCCACTCAAGCAACTGCAACCAGATCTTTAGTTGAATTCGGTGTTCGAGCAGGGAAACTGAAATACCCTACTTCCAAAGTAGATGATTGTGCAGTAATATGCCTTTTTCTCAGTGATCTTCCTTCAATTTCTATGGCAAAATAAAACAAGGATATGATGACGTTAAAAGAACCACCTTTCCCTAAAGAGGACATTCCAACGCCAATCACTACATTGTCAGAAGGAACAATAATAATAGATGAGTTCCCTGTAGATGGAGAGGCAAGTAGTCCTATATTAGGCTGTTTAAATACTGTAAGAAATAATGTGAATGATGTTGTAAAAAATCGCTCAGAAACATCCACAACTGATTTACTGAAGCAGCCCGAGAGGTCTCAATCCCGTAGAAGCCTTGTCAATTGTCTCTTTGTGGCTGACGAAGATGAATGGCCTTCACTAGAAGGTGTTGATTGAAGTTTTTTTAACTAAGTACCCAAAGGAAATACCACCGATCGTAGCACCCAAAATTATTTTGGGTTCATGGATGAAAGAATACAAAAAATGGGGAGTGGAGGAGATCCTTTTTTATAACCTATATGATGTAACCAATAAAGTAGAAACACTGAGCTGCATCCAATGGCCAGATCAAAAAGTGTTGGTCATGCTACATGGCGTGCATCCAACGACTCGATCCAAGGGCTCTGGTATGGCCACATGGCATGCATCCAACGGTCAGATCCATCGTCTCTCATCTCGCCACATGGCTTGCATCCAATGGTCAGATCCAATAGCTCTATTCTCGCCACATGGTGAGCATCCAACGACTAGATTCAATAACTCTCATCTCACCACGTGGCTTGCATCCAACAGCTCTCTTCTCGCCACGTGGCGAGCATCCAATGACCAGATTCAATAGCTCTCATCTCACCACGTGGCTTGCATCCAACAGCTCTCTTCTCGCCACATGGCGAGCATCCAATGACCAGATTCAATAGCTCTCATCTCACCACGTGTCTTGTGATCGACAACGCATGTATTCCAACAGAGGATGAACACTTTCAGTAACCACTCACATAACCAGATCAAAGATCAACACACCGATGTTTTCACGTGGTAAAACCCCTACGGGGAAACATCCACGACCCCATCCAACGTGGCCACTTGGAGCAGTTTATTAATGCAAAAGAAAAAGATTACAGAGAGATTTTACAATAGAGTTTCTTACAATCGATCATCGACAAATGACCCTCCATGCTCTTTAAATAGAGATTATGGACCAATTGGGTGTTAAGCCATGGATCAATGGCCATTAAGATCAAGGAGAGTATGAACCATCGAATCACTCTATGTCGGGAACATATCGTGACCGTCAGATTTCCTAACTACAAATGCATAACAATGCATACTAAAGAAACACACTAAGAAACACACTTTTACCTAACGACACATTAGACCAAGTAGATCTTAACTAATTCCTAAGTGTCTAAATATCTTAACAACTTGCATCCAACGGTCAGATCCAACAACTCTCTTCTCGCCACCTAGCTTTCTTCTCGATATGTGCCACGTGGCTCTCTTCTTGATATGTGAATATTTGGTCTTTGGTGGAATGGTGATAATGTTTGTGCAATCACCTTGTTGATGTGTCAGTGTTATGTATTATATTTTCAATCTGCCTTCCTGACATGCCATCTAACTGTGTGCATTCTAAACCAGTAACGAGTTTCATCAATGATGCATTATACATTTGGAGATGGGGAATTTTGTGGTTTTCCCCTTTTTCAAATTTATCGTGTATTCTGTCTTTCAAGAAAATATGTATTGCGTCATTCAAGAAAATACAGAGAAGTTATTCCACAATTAAAAGCGTCTTGTATGAACAACGTCTTCCATCATCTGAAAATATTATATTAACATCCAAGATCAATAAAATCATAGTCAATGGCAAAGTAAATTTCTTAAAGAACATCTTCTATCACTTGGAAATATTTTATTTTATAAACTGTATACTCACATCCGAGATCGATAAAAGCATAGTCAATGGCAAAGTNATATTAACATCCAAGATCAATAAAATCATAGTCAATGGCAAAGTAAATTTCTTAAAGAACATCTTCTATCACTTGGAAATATTTTATTTTATAAACTGTATACTCACATCCGAGATCGATAAAAGCATAGTCAATGGCAAAGTAAATTTCTTAATCAGTTATTTTAGAATAAAACCATAAGTATATTGATCCAGGTACATCAAATTTATATTCACATCGAGTACTTATGAGTCGAGTACTTATGAATAATTTGTATTTCTCAACTAGACTAGTGCGATTCCTTGTGACAAACTCATTGGAAACAAGTGCCATTCTACCAAGTAAACCATAAAGAGATCAAGTCATAAATTTTGTTGGTGTGGGAAATAACTTTGAAATTATATATAAAAGAGACTTTATAGGCTCCACATCATTTATTTATAATAAGTTATAAATCCAATTATATCATAAAGTTATTTTAAAATTGTTATAAATTGTATTGACTAATTTATAATTTTCAGATAAAATTTTTACAAGTTAACTTAAATATCCCTTAAAATTTGATAAACTTGAAATTATTTTAAAATAGTTTTATATTATTGAAAGAGTGTCCACTACAAATAACATAAAAAATTGACTATATCAAATATAATATTTATATTAATAAAAAATAAATATACTTATGTTGAATATAATTATGTTTTATAATGATTACTATTAAAAAAATACTAAAAATAAGTGTATAGATTTCTAAAAGGGAATATGTTATTAAAAAATTCTGGTTATTGTATACCTTAAGTCATCAACCCTAAATATTAAAAAAAGCTTATAAACATTAGTTTTTTACTACCATTCTCATGTGCCATGTGCATGCATTGATTTTGGGCCTTGTAAACATTACAGACTTTTACCATTCACATGTGCCATTTGCAGGGATTGATTTTTGGCTTATAAACATGACAGACTTCTATCATTCACATGTTTCATTTGCAGGCGTTGAATTTTGGCTTATAAACATCGCAGACTTTTACCATTCACATGTGCGCTTTGCAGGCATTGAATTTGAATTTTGGCTTATAAACATCACAGAATTTTACCATTCACATGTGCGCTTTGCAGGCATTGAATTTGAATTTTGGCTTATAAACATCACAGACTTTTACCATTCACATATGCGCTTTGCAGGCATTGAATTTGAATTTTGGCTTATAAACATTACAAACTTTTACCATCCACATGTGCCCTTTGCAGGCATTGAATTTGGGCCTATAAACATTACTGACTTTTACCGTTCACATGTGCCCCTTGCAGCCATTGAATTTTGGCATATAAGCATTACAGAATTTTTACCATTCACATCATACATGTGCCCTTTGCAGGCATTGAATTTTGTTTCAATTGGCTTCTGATGTTTGTCCTTGTCATCTTGTTTTGTGTAATACGTATGGGATGTGTTGTCTAACAAAGAAGTAGTAGATATTGTGGCATCAACGCCCACTCAAGCAATTGCAGCCAGATCTTTAGTTGAATTCGTTGTTCGAGCATGGAGACTGAAATACCCAACTTCCAAAGTAGATGATTGTGCAGTAGTATGCCTTTTTCTCAGTGATCTTCCTTCAATTTCTGTGGCAAAAAAAAACAAGGATATGATGACGTTAAAAGAACCACCTTTCCCTAAAGAGGCCATTCCAGCGCCAGTCACTACACTGTCAGAAAGAACAATAACAATAGATGAGTGCCCTGCAGATGGAGAGGCAAGTAGTCCTAGATTAGGCTGTTTAAATATGGTAAGAAATAATGTGAATGATGTTGTAAAATATCGCTCAGAAGCAGTTCCAGAAATAGTCGAAACATCCACAACTGATTTACTAAAGCAGCCCGAGAGGGTCTCAATCCCATAGAAGCCTTGTTGATTGTCTCTCTGTCGCTGACAAAGATGAATGGTAAGCACTAGAAGGTGTTAGTAGAGTGAACACCCTTCTGAATCTTCCAAGGCTTTTGACGAGAGACAAAATGTTTGGAGGTTTGAGGAAGCGACATTGATTGATTAGTTAAGTCTTTCAGCTTCAACTGCAGCAACAATTTGTTTTATTACATTATTTCAATCTCCAGCCTCCTGCCTGATATAGTTGAATACCTGGGAGGGAGGTAATTTTGTAACAACATCTGTTTGTTTGCTTAAGGTATTTTGAAACTATGCAATTCCATAACATGTGATGTGTAAAACTAGGGCTCCAAAGTTCTCTTCCTTTAATGATGAAGGAAGGAACTGGGTTTGGATTCCTGCCATGTTGTCACTCTCTTACATAGAAAGAAAATACAAATGGACTAGTTAAACAGAAGACATTTGAGGGTAGGACAATCAGATTTGTCTTCATTGGCTTACATAAACCGCTATGCCTATTGTGGTAGCAGATTCAGTAAAATATGTCCTGAGCTAATTTTTGGACTTGAGCCTATTGTGGTAGTAGCAGATTTAGTTTAAAAAAATGTCTTGGGCTAAATTTTGGAGTTGAATTTTCCCATTGTGCTACAGAGCAAAAGACTGTTGGAGAGTTTCCAGGTCTGTGCTTCTTGGCATTGGCATCCTATTTGGTCAAAAGGTTTTGTGTTAATTATTAAAAGTTCAAACAGTTCATGTACTTTTATGTTGAATGGCATTGTATTGAGGTAATGGTGTAAATGTGTAAAATGTTTTGTATATATACAAACCAATTGCTATTACTATGGGCCTTTTTGCTTCCACTAGGTTTTGTTACAGAAAATGGTAGGGGTACCAATCTAATTTCTGTATTCACAATTGATGTAAATCACCCACCTATGTTCTAATGATTGGGAGCTAGCAATGAATCCCATTCTATTGTATAATCCCTGCAATGTGCAACACTAAATTCTTAGCGTTTGTACTCAATTTTCTCATAAATGGGCTGGTGGAAATATTGAGTGGCACTTTTGAAAGTGGGTATCTAAAGGTCCCCAGTGTGATCTTTTGGTTAAATATTTATATCCATGTGTACAGGATTTGAATTTAAATGTGTCCCACAGTGATTGTTGTGTGCACCGAAAGATATCTTTTCTTTTCCCCTAAAACAATTGAAGTCGTTTAGCAAATTAGCCATGATTCTGTAACTAATACTTGGCATGCTTAGCAATGTGATAGTGGCTATTTTTAACCTTAAATATTGGCAACGAGAACCAGTACCTGGACGTTGGGCGTTAATTTTTCCAACACGAAGAAACAGAACATTGCATACGAAGAAGCAGAACATAATTTAACTATTTCTGGTTCAGTTAGCCGTAACATTTGGACCGTACGGTCTGTTAACATGTGTAGCATCCGTACCATTTTCATGGTACGGTATGCTAACTGGTCCGTCCGATCTTCGACATGTGGCATCCATCCAACGGTTAAATTGGGAAGCTCTTATCGTGCCACGTGGAACGCATCCAGCGGTTGGATCTGGCGGCTCTGGTCTCGCCACATGTTGTGCATCCAACGGTTGGAACCAGCGGCTGTTAAATCGCCACGTGACATGCATCCAACAGTCTGATCCAAGGGCTCTGGACACTCCATGTGGCATCCATATAATCGCCGGATCCAAGGGCTCCGGTATCGACACGTGTCATACCTCCAACAACCAGATCCAGCGGCTCTCATTTTGCCACGTGGCTTGCATCCAGCGGTCAGATCCAACAACTCTCTTCTCGCCACGTGGCGTGCATCCAACTGCAAGATCCAGCGGCTTTCATCTTACCACGTGACTTGCATCCAACTGCTCTTTGTCGCCACGTGGCCTGCATTCAACGACGAGGATCTAACCGTTAGATATATGCCACGTGGCCGGTGCAGAGCCACAGGATCTGACCGTTGGATATGTGCCACATGGCAGGTTCAGAGCTGCAGGATCTGATCGTTGGATTTATGCCATGTGGCAGATGCAGAGCTGCAGGTTGTGACCATTCAATATGCGCCACGTGGCAGATGCAGATTCAACATAATATTCAGGAAAAGAAACTGATTGTTAATGTGGGATATATCGCGGGTATATTGTTGCAATTGACGGGTGTGTTTCATGGAAAGTTACTGTGCTGCAATTGACCGGTGTGTTGCATGGAAAGTTACTGTGCTGCAATTTACCGGTGTTTCTTGCATATGCAGACGCCTCTAAGATAAATGCTATTGCGAAAATGGCAGCAGATTGATTTGTCTGTATCAATCTGATGCGAAGATGGCAACAAGTGGTGGCTGGCTTGAACGGTATTTACACTCGGACCGGCATTGACCTGAGCCATACCCAGTGAAATTGTTTGAATATTTGGTGTTTGGTGGAATGGTGATAATGTTTGTGCAGTCACCTTGCTGATTATATTTTCAATCTGCCTTCGTCACTGTGTGTATTCTAAACCAGTAACGAATTTCATCAATGTTGCATTTATATTGAACATTCTTTCCACATTTGGATATGGGGAATTTCGTGGTTTTCCACTTTTCAAAGTTTTCAAGTATTCCATCTTTCAAGAAAATACAGGGAAGAGATTCCACAATTAAAAAGCTTCTTGTATCACCAGCTCGGGTTGTATTGTATCAAATCCATAGATGTAGAATAGCATGAAATAACTCTCAGTTTATTACGTTTTATATCTCACGTCATGATTTTAAGTGGGC
>SNQJ01S0019346.1:68117-80808 GCA_010110895.2 Picea sitchensis | reverse complement strand
ATATTAACATCCAAGATCAATAAAATCATAGTCAATGGCAAAGTAAATTTCTTAAAGAACATCTTCTATCACTTGGAAATATTTTATTTTATAAACTGTATACTCACATCCGAGATCGATAAAAGCATAGTCAATGGCAAAGTAAATTTCTTAATCAGTTATTTTAGAATAAAACCATAAGTATATTGATCCAGGTACATCAAATTTATATTCACATCGAGTACTTATGAGTCGAGTACTTATGAATAATTTGTATTTCTCAACTAGACTAGTGCGATTCCTTGTGACAAACTCATTGGAAACAAGTGCCATTCTACCAAGTAAACCATAAAGAGATCAAGTCATAAATTTTGTTGGTGTGGGAAATAACTTTGAAATTATATATAAAAGAGACTTTATAGGCTCCACATCATTTATTTATAATAAGTTATAAATCCAATTATATCATAAAGTTATTTTAAAATTGTTATAAATTGTATTGACTAATTTATAATTTTCAGATAAAATTTTTACAAGTTAACTTAAATATCCCTTAAAATTTGATAAACTTGAAATTATTTTAAAATAGTTTTATATTATTGAAAGAGTGTCCACTACAAATAACATAAAAAATTGACTATATCAAATATAATATTTATATTAATAAAAAATAAATATACTTATGTTGAATATAATTATGTTTTATAATGATTACTATTAAAAAAATACTAAAAATAAGTGTATAGATTTCTAAAAGGGAATATGTTATTAAAAAATTCTGGTTATTGTATACCTTAAGTCATCAACCCTAAATATTAAAAAAAGCTTATAAACATTAGTTTTTTACTACCATTCTCATGTGCCATGTGCATGCATTGATTTTGGGCCTTGTAAACATTACAGACTTTTACCATTCACATGTGCCATTTGCAGGGATTGATTTTTGGCTTATAAACATGACAGACTTCTATCATTCACATGTTTCATTTGCAGGCGTTGAATTTTGGCTTATAAACATCGCAGACTTTTACCATTCACATGTGCGCTTTGCAGGCATTGAATTTGAATTTTGGCTTATAAACATCACAGAATTTTACCATTCACATGTGCGCTTTGCAGGCATTGAATTTGAATTTTGGCTTATAAACATCACAGACTTTTACCATTCACATATGCGCTTTGCAGGCATTGAATTTGAATTTTGGCTTATAAACATTACAAACTTTTACCATCCACATGTGCCCTTTGCAGGCATTGAATTTGGGCCTATAAACATTACTGACTTTTACCGTTCACATGTGCCCCTTGCAGCCATTGAATTTTGGCATATAAGCATTACAGAATTTTTACCATTCACATCATACATGTGCCCTTTGCAGGCATTGAATTTTGTTTCAATTGGCTTCTGATGTTTGTCCTTGTCATCTTGTTTTGTGTAATACGTATGGGATGTGTTGTCTAACAAAGAAGTAGTAGATATTGTGGCATCAACGCCCACTCAAGCAATTGCAGCCAGATCTTTAGTTGAATTCGTTGTTCGAGCATGGAGACTGAAATACCCAACTTCCAAAGTAGATGATTGTGCAGTAGTATGCCTTTTTCTCAGTGATCTTCCTTCAATTTCTGTGGCAAAAAAAAACAAGGATATGATGACGTTAAAAGAACCACCTTTCCCTAAAGAGGCCATTCCAGCGCCAGTCACTACACTGTCAGAAAGAACAATAACAATAGATGAGTGCCCTGCAGATGGAGAGGCAAGTAGTCCTAGATTAGGCTGTTTAAATATGGTAAGAAATAATGTGAATGATGTTGTAAAATATCGCTCAGAAGCAGTTCCAGAAATAGTCGAAACATCCACAACTGATTTACTAAAGCAGCCCGAGAGGGTCTCAATCCCATAGAAGCCTTGTTGATTGTCTCTCTGTCGCTGACAAAGATGAATGGTAAGCACTAGAAGGTGTTAGTAGAGTGAACACCCTTCTGAATCTTCCAAGGCTTTTGACGAGAGACAAAATGTTTGGAGGTTTGAGGAAGCGACATTGATTGATTAGTTAAGTCTTTCAGCTTCAACTGCAGCAACAATTTGTTTTATTACATTATTTCAATCTCCAGCCTCCTGCCTGATATAGTTGAATACCTGGGAGGGAGGTAATTTTGTAACAACATCTGTTTGTTTGCTTAAGGTATTTTGAAACTATGCAATTCCATAACATGTGATGTGTAAAACTAGGGCTCCAAAGTTCTCTTCCTTTAATGATGAAGGAAGGAACTGGGTTTGGATTCCTGCCATGTTGTCACTCTCTTACATAGAAAGAAAATACAAATGGACTAGTTAAACAGAAGACATTTGAGGGTAGGACAATCAGATTTGTCTTCATTGGCTTACATAAACCGCTATGCCTATTGTGGTAGCAGATTCAGTAAAATATGTCCTGAGCTAATTTTTGGACTTGAGCCTATTGTGGTAGTAGCAGATTTAGTTTAAAAAAATGTCTTGGGCTAAATTTTGGAGTTGAATTTTCCCATTGTGCTACAGAGCAAAAGACTGTTGGAGAGTTTCCAGGTCTGTGCTTCTTGGCATTGGCATCCTATTTGGTCAAAAGGTTTTGTGTTAATTATTAAAAGTTCAAACAGTTCATGTACTTTTATGTTGAATGGCATTGTATTGAGGTAATGGTGTAAATGTGTAAAATGTTTTGTATATATACAAACCAATTGCTATTACTATGGGCCTTTTTGCTTCCACTAGGTTTTGTTACAGAAAATGGTAGGGGTACCAATCTAATTTCTGTATTCACAATTGATGTAAATCACCCACCTATGTTCTAATGATTGGGAGCTAGCAATGAATCCCATTCTATTGTATAATCCCTGCAATGTGCAACACTAAATTCTTAGCGTTTGTACTCAATTTTCTCATAAATGGGCTGGTGGAAATATTGAGTGGCACTTTTGAAAGTGGGTATCTAAAGGTCCCCAGTGTGATCTTTTGGTTAAATATTTATATCCATGTGTACAGGATTTGAATTTAAATGTGTCCCACAGTGATTGTTGTGTGCACCGAAAGATATCTTTTCTTTTCCCCTAAAACAATTGAAGTCGTTTAGCAAATTAGCCATGATTCTGTAACTAATACTTGGCATGCTTAGCAATGTGATAGTGGCTATTTTTAACCTTAAATATTGGCAACGAGAACCAGTACCTGGACGTTGGGCGTTAATTTTTCCAACACGAAGAAACAGAACATTGCATACGAAGAAGCAGAACATAATTTAACTATTTCTGGTTCAGTTAGCCGTAACATTTGGACCGTACGGTCTGTTAACATGTGTAGCATCCGTACCATTTTCATGGTACGGTATGCTAACTGGTCCGTCCGATCTTCGACATGTGGCATCCATCCAACGGTTAAATTGGGAAGCTCTTATCGTGCCACGTGGAACGCATCCAGCGGTTGGATCTGGCAGCTCTGGTCTCGCCACATGTTGTGCATCCAACGGTTGGAACCAGCGGCTGTTAAATCGCCACGTGACATGCATCCAACAGTCTGATCCAAGGGCTCTGGACACTCCATGTGGCATCCATATAATGGCCGGATCCAAGGCCTCCGGTATCGACACGTGTCATGCATCCAACAACCAGATCCAGTGGCTCTCATTTCGCCACGTGGCTTGCATCCAGCGGTCAGATCCAACAACTCTCTTCTCGCCACATGGCATGCATCCAAGTGCAAGATCCAACAGCTTTCATCTTACCACGTGACTTGCATCCAACTGCTCTCTTCTCGCCACGTGGCCTACATTCAACGACGAGGATCTAACCGTTAGATATATGCCACGTGTCAGGTGCAGAGTCACAGGATCTGACCGTTAGATATGTGCCACGTGGCAGGTTCAGAGCTGCAGGATCTGATCGTTGGATTTATGCCATGTGGCAGATGCAGAGCTGTAGGTTTTGACCATTCAATATGCGCCACGTGGCAGATGCAGATTCAACATAATTCTCAGGAAAAGATACTGATTGTTAATGTGGGATATATCGCGGGTATATTGTTGCAATTGACCGGTGTGTTTCATGGAAAGTTACTGTGCTGCAATTGACTGGTGTGTTGCATGGAAAGTTACTGTGCTGCAATTTACCGGTGTTGCTTGCATATGCAGACGACTCTAAGATAAATGCTATTGCGAAAATGGCAACAGATTGATTTGTATGTATCAATCTGACGCGAAGATGGCAACAATTGCGAACGGTATTTACACTCATACCGGCATTGACCTGAGCCATACCCAGTGAAATTGTTTGAATATTTGGTGGAATGGTGATAATGTTTGTGCAGTCACCTTGCTGATTATATTTTCAATCTGCCTTCCTCACTGTGTGTATTCTAAACGAGTAACGAGTTTCATCAATGATGCATTTATATTGAACATTCTTTCCACATTTGGATTTGGGGAATTTCGTGGTTTTCCACTTTCAAAGTTTTCAAGTATTCCATCTTTCAAGAATATACAGGGAAGAGATTCCACAATTAAAAAGCTTCTTGTATCACCAGCTCGGGTTGTATTGTATCAAATCCATAGATGTAGAATAGCATGAAATAACTCTCAGTTTATTACGTTTTATATCTCACGTCATGATTTTAAGTGGGCACTCAACCAAATTTCGGTGCGGCCCAACGTCGTGATAACTCTGTGTAATCATAGTTGTAAGTATATCATATATTGTTATATTGTTGAGCCCTATATTTATGACTTAAATCCTGGAAATATTTTATTTTAAAAACTGTATACTCACAATCGAGATCAATAAAATCATAGTCAGTGGCATAGTAAATTTCTTAATTAGTTATTTTAGAATAAAATCATAAGTATATYKATYCAATGTASTATTCAAGTAGKAAGTTAACTAGGGARYAATCTTCYCTTTTGAGTTYTKCTYTTCAGGMAAAAAAATGGACYTGAATYAGGCTAAAYTTTCAYRGGTAGTCTGATCTTCTGGATTGSYCTGAAATTYAAAAASAAGTCCYCAWAAAACTTGCCGGAAAAGTAACTATRAGGGAAGATTGCTCCCCARTTAGCTCACTCCTTCAAGTAGGCMTTGTTTCAAGAACATGTACAATTTATAATTTATATATTATGCAAGATACATCCCCAAAACTCCAAGTAATAAATAGCTCCAGAAAAATCCATGTACATCTCACTTTGGTAAATCTTAATATTYTAATTTTTAATYTGTGAAATTTRGAAGAGATGGCTTAGGTACACCTTAGTATTCTAGTTTTTAATTTGTAAAATTTGGAAGAGGTGAAATTGGGATAAGGCCATAAGAGAGAGAAAGGGTAGGGGTAGTAATTACTATCAAAAAATAAATAACAAGCTTTGTTAGTGATGGCATGAGTGATAAAACAAATTCAGCAAGAACTTTACAAGTTGACTCAATGGAACCTTGGAACCTTTGAGATTAACAACCCTACATTTTAGAAGGGTTGAACCATGCTTAAGATTTGGAGAACAAGGTTTGATAACATTGGACACAAATGGATTCAAGGTGAAATATCAATATTAAGATTTAGGCCTTATTATGTAGACGATTTCTTGATATACATGTATAGAAAAACCAAGCTCATCCAATAATATTTTGTAAAAATTACATGCAACCTTTATAACTAAAACTTGATCTAAAACTCACAATAGACAAAAATAAACTCTACATGTAACAAATGGAATACGGGATAGGATAAAAAAAGAGATTGAAGGATTGAAAGCTACCAGAGTGTAACCATCATCACCATTGCCTAAAATGCATCATACAAGAACTTGACATATCTAACCAATTTCCCATATTATTTTGTATACCACTTTGGCCCTTTGATGTGATCATATGAACACTCAATGTAACCATGATTGTATCCACTCTAGTAATCAAATTTTACTTAGCATTGGATGTCCACATCTTCAAGTCGATGTGTTTGAATAGTCAATCTATAATGACCATGTGCTTTTATGGAGATTAAACTATGGCTTTTGAAAGATGTTGTCCAATTTATAAGGCAACATTTGACTAAGGATTTCCTTAGATACATAAAATCATCATGATATCTTGTGTTCTATGTACTTCTTAATTGAACAGGTAATGCTGTAGATATTTTATTTAATAGTTAAACCATTTTGTTTAAAAAAACTATAACCCATCCAATGAACATAGTTCACACACACACATCCATGAAGAGGTAAGGCTATCTCCATAACAATTTTGAAGATTTGAGTGAATCTCACCTTGCATCTTGGTACCTTATTTAGAGTCATCGAAATAAATGCTTTATTACCCAACAACCTTGTGTACTCTTCTTTCCACATGGTACACAGGGCGTGCAAAAAAAGAAATGTCCCTCTGATTTCTCCTGGTTCATCATTCTTGTATCCTTCATTCCCTAATTATATCCACTATCCTCCCATAGATTTCCTATGTAACAAAATCTCCTTCTCTTAAAATTCTCCCTTATTAATCACCTCCTTACTCAAGCCACATGTCTCTCACAAAACATACTACATGTGTGAAAAGGTTTAAGAATTCCCTTTCATCCTTTTTATTTAATTATATTAATGATGCTGATGATGTTAACCATTCTTTGTACGACCAATAAGGTTTATCATATAATAAAAGGAACCATGGTAGAATTATTGTTTAGAATACCATTCCAAGGAGAGATCATTAGAGTTTTCATAAGCAATGAGGTCTTAAGGAGTGACCATGTTATGAAGTTAGGTAAAGTTATACATTTAGGCTGAGTTGATAGGAAATGGTGTCCATGCTCAACCTCCTCTATATCACAAATTCTATAATTTTTCTCATCCCAAGACATTTTTAGGTTAGCCCAGTGACTAGTTTTCACCATGTATGTCATGAGCATTTACCTTGATAGTGGTGTAATATCCCCAGTTCTAATCCCCACAATCATAATGTAATTGTGCAAATATTAATTATGCTCATGAGTCAATATGGTTGAGTGAGATAGCCCATATTGATTAATATGGCCAAGGCTCGAATTATGTATTTTGTACATTAAAATAATTAATAAATAATAATCGTTGGTTGTGGTACAAGCATAATTGTAACGATGGGGGGGAATAAAGAGAGGTCCAAGGGGTTACCCATTTGTATTAATTTAGCCAAGTCACATTAGTTTTTATCCACCTTTGAAATATCAAAGATATTTTAAAGTAATGTAAGATTGGTAGGTGGGAAACTTGTTGATATGTCATCTCCTCACATGCACGTCTAATTAATATAGGGCTATGATGTTGAGTAGATTCATCGAGATTCCCGTCATCACAAGAGGTCTCTTGAGCCTACATATTCAACATTAGACTAGACTTGTAAACAAGTCAAACATGCCCTATAAAAAATAGATCACTCCACCCTGGAGCAGGCAATGTGAGAGCATCTTGAGTCTTTATCACTCCTTGTTAAATCAACATGGATACTAAGAGAATGACTGCACATGGGCCATTAACCATTAGTGAAATCAACATGGCCCCGTGAGTGAATGTATCATTCTCCCTTGGTCAAATCAACATGGCCAATCTCAAAGAATGTTTGCCCAATGTTGCTAACTGGAGAAACATCAACATCCTAGGCCATTCACCACTAACCAAATCAACATGGAACCGTGAGTTAATGTATCATCATCCCTTGGTCAAATTAGCATGACCAATCTGGGAGAATGTCTGCCCAATGTTGAAACATCAACATGTTCCCTGTATGTAACTAGTTGGTTCAACAATTCAAATAAGTTTTCTATTTTATTTGCACAATTATTTTCACTGTGTATAAATGTTAATTTGAAAGTTGTTTCTATGTCGTATGGTTGCATTCGAGTTTCAAATGTCCTATTAACTACATGAGTTAGTTAGCATGTGCTTGTTGTTTATTTTATTGTGTAAAGAAAAACAAAAATTAACGATTTTAGCAGGTAGGGGTTCAATACAAGTGGTGATAATTATTTTGTGCTTTAGACCTAAAATGTTGGAAAAATAGTGTTTGATCTTTGTAAATCATGTTTTGTCATTTATTAAACTTGAAACCATTAACAAAGTCATCATTATTTTTCTTAATACATTCTTAATACAAAAACTAAATGCAATGGTAACACATATTCATGAAAGATTTCAACTTTAATCCAAAACTTTTCTTGTCATTCAAATTTATATGGAGAAACGTAAGAGATTTTCTAAAAGCCCAAAAACAAATACAACTCAAAATCACTACTTTATGTTTTTTAATACAACAATTGCATGAAATGGTAATGAATATTCATGGAAGATTTGAACTTAATGCATTATTTTTTTGATCATTTAAATTTATTTGGAAAAATACAAGAGATTGTATGAAAACTTGTAATGATTGCACTACAAAAGTACAATTTAAGCGTTGGTAGAAAAGTGTTGAATGACACAAATCTCAAAAATACATCATTTCTCGAATTTTGGACCACAAAAAAACAAATCAATTTCAATAATTTCGATCGATTCACATTAAGAATACATTCGGTATTACGTTGTTTCTTATGATGCTATGTCAAATTTATCAACATAGTTATTTTAATCCCAAATGTTTTTAGTTCTTGAATATAATTTCAAAATGCATCTCAATTGAGATTGAAATTACAAAGCAACCAATGTTGAGTTGACCACTCGATAATTTAAAAGCTATTGAAAGATTAGCAACACATCATGAAGTTAGGCCAAGATAAAGACATACATGGTTCTTTCTAATGAAAAACTATAGAATATGATTTGAATGGAAGGATATTCCTTTGCCAAGAATCCTTCATCCTTTTAAACTTCATAAAAAATGTGTAAAAGGAAAATATTAGGCATCAATTGTATAATCCATTACAGTGATGGATAATTGTTATAACTAGTGAAGTTCACTAGTGTTGCTTTACAAAGTTTGAAGTCATTGAACACTTACCGAATTCCTAGAAATGGTTTGGTATTACATTGCATTATGCAAGAACTAGTAAAAATGAAGATACTTCAATTATCTTGTTGAAGCTCTAGTGATGATTAGAAGCTCTAGCGATGATTATGTGTGAATCTATGATAGCTCGATACCTTATAATTCATGTATAAAGTGTAAACATCATCATATTGGATCACTTCATTAGGATCAACAATAGCTCCAAGGCCCAACCTTCATGTACCATATGCTCTTGGTTGTGTTGAATGCTTCAATTCAAAAGTGTACTAGTATATGCACCACCTATATATTAGGTGGAAGTGGAAAATAAGAACCACAAGTATGAATCATTTTCTCCCTTTCATCATCTTCTATTGCATCAAATAAATTTGTCTGACTTTTCTAAAGCATCAACTTTGCCTCTTTGAAAAATTGGCTTTCAATGATATACGATAGATATACAAGAAGATAGAGGAATATTTGTTAGTATATCTAGAGGAGTGAAAGGGGAGAGTAAGGTACCCCACTTCATATTTTCATTTTTCAAGCCATTCAGGAAGCATCATCATACATGGTCACTTCATTAGTATCATCAACAACTCCAAGGCCCAACCTCCATGTTCTATATGCTCCTAGATTGTAATCAATGCTTCCATCTGAAAGTGTACCAATATCTTCATATTAGCTGCAAGTGGAATAAAAGAACCACCTGTATATTATATGCAAGTGGAATACAAGCACGACCTATACAACTCAGCTACACCCTTTAATTATCCTCTATAACATTAAATAAAATCGTCTGACTTTTCTAAAGAAATAAATTTACCTATCTCTTATAAAAGATTAGAAACTCTTTCAATGATATATGATGGAGATAAATGTACACAAAATAATCACTTTCCAAATATCCAGAGGGCTCAAAGAGGAGTAGGGAACCTGACTTACTAGTTGTATTTTTTGAACCATTCTTGGTATAAGCTCTAGAGGAAAAAATGGGTTTGAAGGCTAATATCCCCCTGTAAAGAGATATATTTGGTAGTTTCCAATCCACTAAGTAGTTGGAGGGGTATAAGTAAGAATTGATGCATGAAAAATATGAGCCATTGATGGATATTGCATAGTGGGAACTACATTCGTTGCATGAAAAGGCTAAGCCATTGATGGATACTACATAGATGGAACTACATTGGCCATAGAGTGTTAAAATGATGTTGAATTGAGCTATGTACTTAATCCATAGAATTGTGATGGTGTAATAGGCGATATAGGTTTATCTTATTGTTCCTAATTTGTTGATGGCTGGGATTTTCTTTGTGAATCTAATGACCATTGAGGAGGGTTTTAAGAAGATATTATTGCTATGTGTTTGTATGGATGCATTCAAGTTTTATATATCTTGTTAACTACATGAATTAGTTAGCATGTCCCTGCTATCGATTTATTGTGTAATGCAAAAAAAAAATTAACTAGTTTAGCATGCAAGGGTTCATTACGCATGGCGATATTTATTTTGTTCTTTAGACCTAAAATGTTGGAAAAATAGTTTTGATCTTTGTAAATCATGTTTTTTCATTTATTTAACTTGAAACCATTAACGAAGTCATCATTATATTCCTTAATACATTCTTAATACAAAAACTACATGAAATGGTAACAAATGTTCATGAAAGATTTCAACTTTAATCCAAAACTTTTCTTATCATCTAAATTTATTTGGAGAAGTGTAAGAGTTTTTCTAAAAACCCAAAAACAAATACAACATGAACTCACTACATTATGTTTCTTAATACAACAATTGCATGAAATGGTAATGAATATTCATGGGATATTTGAACTTAATCCATAATTTTTTTTATCATTTAAATTTATTTAGAAAAATATAAGAGCTTGTATGAAAACTTGTAATGATTGAACTACAAAAGTACAATGTAAACCTTGGTAGAAAAGCACTGAATGACACAAATCACACAAATGCATTATTTCTTGATTATGTCTAAGGGATGCATCCTTTCATGGATGGTCACCATATGTGCCTTTAGGTTCTCTATATATTTGGCACATTCATCATTGTACATCTCATTTATTCATTATTTATTTATCTCATTTTATATATTCTTATTAAATATATTCTTTTATCCAGTGTGGATTACAATTATTTATTCCATTTATGATCCTAGTTGTTATAATGCAAGTTGTAGGTTGGGAAAATCCTGACCCAACCACAAAAGAAAGTGCTACAACTTGGGAATCCTACACCCAATGTCACCTCGATGTAGGTCCCACACTTCAAGGGTGACTAGGTCACTCTAGGGAGGCGATCCCGGTGAGCCTAGGGGGAATGAGATGGGGATGGATAGAAATGGAAGTGGAGCCCCTAGAGGTGAAATATAAATGGAGTGAAATGTGGTAAGAGATGCCTTGTAAGTCAATTGGTTTTTTCCCCAAAGGTATAGTACTTTTTCGGATGATTGTACATGCATGAGACACAAGAAAATCCAACTTGCAATGATATATGTTAGTATGGATCAGCAAGTTAAGATTGATGTCCCTAATTTGCAGCAGTAGATGAAAGTTTATATCAGAAAATAAAGCATCATAAATCAGCATACAAAGATATAAACTAGTTAAGCAAATCAACATCAAAATTAACAATGAATATAGGCTAAAAAATGACACTTAAGAGGAAAGAGAAGATGGTTGTTGTAAACATGTATTTTTTGCATAAAATTGCATCCTTATGTATGTATATTTTAGTCACTTATATAATAAAATTACACCATCAAAATATGCCAACAGTTGGCCCAAAATATGCACCCTAGTTAGTAGAGTAAATGAGAAAAATTTAAGAGCTAGTCTAGGGTTAGTTTAGGAGTTATGGTTAGTAGTTTATCTAGGTTAGATCAGCCCTAATGTTTGTACGTTAGGGTTTGTAACAACAAGTCGAGTAGTGGAAGAGAGGGGACTCCCTAGTAGGGGAAGACTCCTCTCAATGAGGTGAACCAAATCCAAGCAAGAGATCATTCAAAAGATAAAAAATTGTGTTTCCCAAGGCAATGATTTTATATCTCCCATGCAAAAAAAAATAGATGACTAGTTCCTTTACTATTGGGTTAATGGAGTCAAATAAATGAACTAGATATGCCAATTCCTTGGGGGTGTAAATCCTCTTACTTTCCAAGGCAAGTATCTCTAGTTAGGGATTAAGAATGAGGGGTGTAAATACTCTTACTTCCTCAAACAAACCCTTGCAAGATCAATGAAATTTAAGAAATAAATGATGGAGACTAGAGTGGGGGTATAAATACTCTTAATTCCCACTTTGCTTCTAGCACAACAATCCTTGACTTGAAAAAATGATAGCATAAGAGTAAAAGACCATAACAAAATCAAGAAAGATGCTAAGATAATCCAGCATAAAAGCTAGAAAGCATTGCTCCAAGGCTAGCACCGTACTCCTCCATAAACCATTCTCAAGAGATAGCCATAAAGAAGTGCAAGAGATACAAATATAGCCAAGTGTAGAAAAAAAATCATATCGAAGTCCTCTCACAAGAGGGAGAGTTATGTTCAAATGATATCTTATGATCTCTTATTTATACAAAATGTCTCTAGGGTGGCTTGTCCATAAATTAAGGGGTCAACAACCCTAATATTTCCCCCTTTAACAAATTAAAATTAAACAATTCATTTAAAGTTTCAATTTTGCACAAATAAAACCCTAATTTCACATGGATGTCTTCCCTTTAGGGGA
>SNQJ01S0019346.1:0-17799 GCA_010110895.2 Picea sitchensis | reverse complement strand
AATGGTAATTCAACTCATGAATAAAATTAACCATAGTCTTTAAAAGATCTATTTTGGATCAGGTGGTATTAGAGAAGGTTGAAAATTGGTTGTTTGAGTTTGCATGATTACCAGGGAAAAACTAAGTCATGGTGAAGGAGATCTTGTAGAAGGATATCCAAATATTGGATCAATAAAGAGGACATCTCAAAGTGAGAAGATGGCATCGGAAGGAGGACTTTCTCAAAACAAAAGAGAATTTCAAAGAAATATATTGTCCATGTCGGAGATGGTAACAATGTTGTATGATGATTACTTGGAACAGAAGAGACCTTTTCAAGGGGAATATTCAAAGAAAGACAAAAGTGAAGAAGGAGAGGACCCTCCTAAAAATCCTCCTTCACCTCCTTCATCTCCATACTATTCTTCTTCAATTACAAGTTCGACTTCTACTGCAAGAAAACATACTCATAAACATAAGTTGGATATGCCATTACTTAAAATTGATGTAAAATTTGTTTTTCCTATGTATGATGGTGAAGTTAATGCTAAGAAACTTGATAACTAGGTTAGACATATGGACATATATTGTAATGTGTAGCAATTCAAAGATGAGGCAACCAAAATCAGATTGGCATTGCTTCATCTTGAAAGCACAACTCTCATCTGGTGGAAAAGTAATATGCAACATGGAACTCAACAAGTTGGTAAGATTTTTCCATCATGGCATGATTTTATTTCCGCACTTAGAAAACAGTTCTATCCTTTGGGGTATAACGAAAAGACTTTAATTGAATGACAAATTCTTAAGTTAAGAAAATGACAATTGGTGCAGGAATATACAGATGAATTTCATAAGATGGCTTTGATGTTAGATGTTCCATTGACTACACGAGAAACTGTTTTGAAGTATATATGAGGTTTCCCTGCTTATATTCGTAATATTGTATTATGTTTGGACCTACTAATCTTGATGAGGTTTATGTTCAAGCAACGTATATTGAAGAAGGTAAAATTGAAGTTAGTGTATCAGGGGAATCATCTTCAAAGAAAGAAGAAATGGGAAGAAATAAAATTCAGCGATAGTAAATGAAGAGAAGCTCTCTTGGAAGAATTGCAAATAAGAAGGGTATGATGATGACCATTGTTGGCAATTGCACCCAGAGAAGAAACCAAAGTGGTACAAAGAGAGGAAAGGGAGGCAAAAAGTTGCAACAAAAACAGGACCAACAGACTTGGGGTCAGATTCAGGTGATGATTTTAAGATTACAACAATTGGTTTGACAGATAAAATTGGTGATGGTTTTGATTCAAGAAGTAAATTGTTTCATATAAGAGTCATAATGAAACATACCAATATCGACACAWTGATAGTTAGTGGATCTCAATCTAACTTAATTTTAGAAGAAGTGGTTAAGAAATTGGGATTAAACACTAAGATGCATCACAAAGCCTATTTACTAAATTGGATAAGCAAAGATCACAAATTTCCCATAACAAAGMAATGTATAATAAAGTTTGCAATTACATCTAAGTATGTGGATGAAGTAATATGTGATGTGGTGCTACTAGAAATGTGTGGAATGGTCTTAGGTAGCCCTTATTTATATGATCGCAAAGAAATCTTCTACAGGGAACATAATCAATATCACTTAATTAATAAAGGCAATGAATATGTTGTGCATGCTCATCATATTAAAGAAAATCAATCTCTTATAACAATGGAACAATTAAATAAGGCAGCTTATGCAAGCAATACACCTATAATTGTGCCAAGTAAAGAAGTTGATCTTAAGCATGAACATGAGATGGTTGTAGAATGTGATTTCAATCATACTTTGCTTCAAGATAAGCTAATGTAGTGCAAGCCCATCAAACATATTGGTTTAGTTTCAGTCATATTTTTGATATTATCACTACTAATGTTTTCTACGTGGATGGTAGTGGATTCAGTAAGATGTGAACGAGTTCAAATGGATAACAATATGATTCCAGTTGTCATGGTTATTATGGAATTGATTATGATGTGACAGGTGCATATGACATATTTGTTAGACAAAGGACAAGTAGGGAGGCCTATCCCACACTTGATGACTGGTTAATATCCTTTTGGAGGACCAAAAGGTTTTAGTGGGGAGGTGTGATCCAAATGGATCCAGGAAGGCCTAAAAATCAAATTTCTCAGAATCAGACGAAACTAGCTCCATTGTGTCAGTCTTGTCGAGCCGATTCCAACCATATTATTCTGAAAATGAACACCGTATGCAGAAGTTATCACGATCTGAAGATCAGGTCAAACATGTAAAAAGTCAAAGTCAAAGTCAACAAGTCAAATTCAACGGTCAAAGTCAACAGATGACGTCCACAGTACATCATGTTGATGTCAACATGACATGTGGCAGCACTAGAGGCTGACAAATGGAAGTCATTTTTGGCCTTTTTAGGGGTTATTTGACCCAATAAAAAAGTGACATGTGGCATCGTACAAAGGTGACACATGGCACCTTCTAAAAGGTCAACCAAATTTAGCGGTTCCACTAAATATGGTGGATATCCTCCAAATCTAGAGGAATCTCACTAAATCTGGCTAACTGGCGTTAAGTTTGGCAACTGTCCCTAAATTTGGCGAAGTCTAGCTTATTTAGTCGAGCACGAAAATTGAGAAAAAATATTATTTTTTGGGCACGAAAATAGAGAAAAAAAAATTGCACTCAAATCGAGACTGTATGGATCTGATGGGGTGCAACATTGGGATTCATGTCGAGTGGAGGCCCCATGGGAATGTTTAGAAGTAGGTCGACTTTATACTCAAAAGTTGCAGAGTTTATAGAGGAGTCTGAATATGGCTTCTGTTTCTATATGCGAGTAGTCGAACAGAAAAGTGCCTCCAGATCTCGAGATGTCGATCCAAGCATAGTCAACTTTATACTCCAAAGTCTCAGAATTCCCTGTTCCAGCAAATGGTGATGTTTTTTTTTGTCCAGAAGTTGCAGATCCAAAAGGTGGTTTCATGAGTTGTTATGTAAGCCTTTATTTTGTATTCTTAAAGAATTGAAGATTAGTAAGAAGCCTTCCCCATTGAGACAAAGGCCCAGAGACGTAGCAAACTTGTGCYGAACTCCGTTAACAATCTTGGTGTTATGGTTTGTTGTTTTTACTTATTATGTAGTTGCAACATTCTTTCATTAAGCTTCTTCTCTTAATTCCTAAATGGTAAATCAATTCATGMATAAAATTAACCATAGTATTTAAAAGATAAATTTCGGATCACCAGGTGTCTCTAAGGTTCATGAGGTTGAAAAAAATATTACGGTACGCAAGGCCATTCTCCGTACCCTCAAAGACAATTTGGTGATGGCTCAAAATCTCATTAAGCAGCAAGCTCATCAAGGTCATTTGAAATGCCAATTTTTTGAAGGGGACCAGGTGTTTCTTTATCTGCAACCTTATAATAAGACTTCACTAAAAGATGACCATTGTTAAAAGATTGCTCCCAAATTTTATGGTCCTTATTCCATTCTCAAGCATGTGGGGCTCGCCGCCTACTAGTTACCTCTGCCTAGTTATTCTAAGCTCCATCCTGTTTTTCATGTCTCATGCTTAAAGACAGTGATAGGAATTAAGTTCCAAACTCTAACCCGTCTCCCTGAGTTGGATGAAGAAGGTTCCATTTGGTTACATCCCCAAGCACTCTTGGACCAACATGAACATCATCACCTTCAACACACCATCTGAGAAGTGTTATTGAAATCAAAAGATACAACTCCAAAAGATGCCACCTAGGAGCCTGCTACCATTCTGCAACAATTTCCTCATCTCAAGCCTTGAGGACAAGGTTTTTTTTCAAGGGGGAGGGCCTGTTAGGGACCTATCTTCCCTAACCCCATGTAGTTAGAATAATATATTTTTCATGTAATAAAAGCTCACATTAGTTTATAAGACCTATTTAATAAATGAGAACAAGTCAATGTAAGAAGACCTAATATAAGCTTGTGCTTTTAGAAAGATATTCTGCTATAAGGTTCTTTAAAAGATAGAATTAGTATAAATAAGAGAAGGAGGAATGAGAAGTTTTTTCTTGAGAATTATTGTAACAAAGAGCTTCTCTATTGGAGGTTTCCCCCTTGAAAAGGGAAGTGAACATTGTTTCCTATCAATAAAGGTATTATTTTGGTGTTGTGGTTTCATATATTATGTTGTTCCTCTGTCATTCTCTGCAATATTTCTATTTTCAGCTATTATAATAGACCTGGTATCTTACACTTTTATTGACCAAGTTTTGGATGTCTTAGATTGGAAGCAATGCTTTTCCTTTCTGGATGGTTCTAATGGATACAACTGAATTCATATCAATCCTGAGGGTCAAGAAAAGACCACCTTTACTTGCCCCTAGGGTACATTTGCATACAAAGTCTTACCTTTTGGTATGTGTAATTCCCCAACCACTTTTCAAAAAGAAATTCTCAAAATCTTTTCAAAACTCATCCATGATAAAGTTGAGGTATATATGGATGATTTTACCCCTTATTGCAATTCATTTGATGAAGCTTTGGACAATCTAGATAAGTTTCTCCAAATATGTAGAGAAATGAATCTATCCCTTAGCAATGAAAAATGTAATGTGAAGATGAATGAAGGGATTGTTTTAGGACATCATCTGTCCTCCAAAGGGATTGAAGCAAACAAAGATAAGATCAAAATCATCACTTTACTTCCCACCCCTTTGAAACCAAAATATGTAAG
The DNA here is from genome assembly GCA_010110895.2 of Picea sitchensis. Taxonomy (NCBI): domain Eukaryota; kingdom Viridiplantae; phylum Streptophyta; class Pinopsida; order Pinales; family Pinaceae; genus Picea; species Picea sitchensis. The sequence continues at coordinate 13,077 of SNQJ01S0019346.1, read as the reverse complement.
AAGATTTCTTGGACATGTAGGATACTATAGAAGATTCATCAATTATTTAAGTAAGATAATCTCTCCTCTCTTTACCTTGTTTTCCAAATATGTATATTATTGTTGGACCCTGAACTACAAACAAGATTTTGAGGAAATAAAATAAAAACTCTCAACTTCCCATGTATTACAAGGTCCCAATTGGGATCTTTTATTTCACATCCACACTGATGCATTAGACAGATATTTAGGACCAGTCTTAGGCAAAAATGAAGACAATAAACCCTATACTATATATTTTATAAGTAAAAATATGGTTGAAGATAAACTATATTGTTACGGAGAAAGAACTTTTAGCAGTTATTCATGCTTTAAGTAAATTCATACATTATGTTATAGGGTATAAAGTTTTCATACATATAGATCATGGTACCATTAGATACTTGATGAATAAACCTGACATTAATGGTAGGATGATTAGATGGTTTATGTTATTACAACAATTTGATCTAGAAATTCTTGATAAGCCTGGAAAGAAAAATATAGTTGCAGAATTTTTATCCAAGTTGACTATCCCTAATGAAGAAGGAATGATCGACAATCAGTTTCCAGATGAGAACCTACTTACCACATCAACACAAACCCACTGGTTTTTTGATATAGAAAATTATTTAACAACTTGAAAGTTCCCTCAACATTTCTCCTAGAGGGAGAGATGCGAGATTGTCCAGAAAAGTTCAACCTACACTTGGGTTGCAGGTTTTTTGTTCAAACTTTTCCCAAACCAAATTTTGAGGAGATGCATAAGAGAATATGAGGTGCATGATATCATGCATGTTTTTCATGATGAACCATGTGGAGGTCATGATGCAGCCAAGAGGACAACTTATAATATCTTACAAGTTGGATGCCATCATTGGTTTTCACTAATTCCCTGCCTCATTATAATATCTTTTCATAACTCATCATCAATACACTTCACATTGTGATGAATGTCAAAGAATGGGGAAACCAACAAGGATGAATGAGATTCCTTTACATCCCCAAGTATCATTGGAACCATTTGACAAGTGGGGCATGGACTTCATAGGCCTAATTTATCCTCCACCAAGAATAAAGAAACACATATTGCTGTGCGTAGACTACCTAAAAAAATGGGATGAAGTAAAGGCCATGAAGGATGCCACATAATCAAATGTAGTTTCATTCCTGCAAGAATGCATATTCTCAAGGTTTGGTTATCCACGGGAGATAGTCCCATATCAAGTCTCTCAATTTGCATCAAGTCTCATTGAAGAAATCATGAAGGAACATAACATCCACCACAGGAAGTCAACACCCTACCATCCTCGAACAAATGGGAAAGTTGATGTCACAAAATGAGAGCTAGAAAACATCATCACCAAAACAGTGAGCATGAACAAGAAATATTGGTCAAAGAAGCTCAGAAAAGCAGCATGGGAATGCAACATTACATGGAAAACTACCACATGGATTACTCGTTTTAAATTAGTTTATGGTAAGAAAGCCATGCTTCCTATTGAGAACAACAATTGAATTAGACATGAATTTGCAGTAAGAACAGAGAGAAATATTGAACCAACTGAATACCTTAGATGAGTACAAGATGCAATCACTCTTCAACACTGAAGTGGTGCAACAACAATGAAATGGTTGGCATGACAAGAAGATTGAGTACAAAAAGTCCAAATAAGGGGATTGGACTATGGTATATGACTCAAGGTTTAAATATTTCAAAGGAAAGTTGATGACAAGGTGGCTAGGGTCCTACATCATTGAAAAGTTTTATGATAATGGTTAAGTGGAGATAAGAACCATTGATGAAGAAGGAATACCCCTACTAGTGAATGGATTCAGAATAAATACTTACAATAATCCCCTGACAAAAGAAGAATTCACAAAAACAATGAATAAACAAAATATGGATGTGATTGATAGCAAAAATGCTCTCAATCCATCCCAATTAAGAGTTCTTTTTTTTTTAAGAATAAAAAAATCCTAGATGAAAACCTTCCAAAGGCACATAGGACAGATATAAGGGTGAAAACCTCCAATGGAGGCAATCTCATGTCTGAAGAATAAATGAATATGCTCAGTACGAAAATTTCTCAAAAAATTGATGAGGAAAGGAATTAGTGAAAACCAATAATGGCATTTCTTCCTTGAAAAAAAAAAGAAGAAGAAAAACACAAGAAAAAAAAAAAACTTTTGTACTAATATTTTGTTTTTGCAGGTACCAGGAAATTCATTATTGTAGCCATCTGCAAAAGACTAAATCAACAATCAGTAAGGACAATAAGAATTCACAACTTTCCCATCAATTTTCACAATTTTTCATCATTCATAAATAACATTTTCCATCATCTCCATATGACCATCCATATTTTTCCTTTCTATCATACATAACACTTTCCATACCCAACATGTTTTGTTTTATCCTTCATTTCAATAAAAACAGTCTCCAATGTTATCCTGTATGATCAACCTACATTATTCTACAGGATCAACTTAACAAGAAAATTTCTATAGATAATGGAAGACAATAGGAGTCAAAACCAACATCATCAATTCAATGATAAATATCATAACTAGAATGACCTTCTCCAACCATTTTTTCCATCAGATACATCATTGAGATAGAAAAAAACAAGTTATATTGGATACTCTGTATCCTGTAGAAAATATTCAGTAGGGTAAAAACATATCTATAGGATGTTATGTATCAAGTAGAGCGATTAAAGGACATGTTGTTCCAACAAATTACAAATCTCATTTCGAGGAAGACATCAGCAAAATCTAAGGACATCATCAATGACACAAGTCATCATTTTCCATACTCCAGCCACCTACAAGAAGAAAAATTAATGCACATGTAAAGGTAAATAAGGTAAAACAACTATCTATCCTCTCAAACATTTCATTAACCTTCAAACAATTTACCTATGCTTATTTCATATAGTCTAAAGCATTTATAAAGTCAATGAGGAGATGAAAATGAGTTCATTTGCATCTTGTCAACTGGGTGGGTGGCATAATTCGTGGGAATATCCAAATTTACATATGGATATTAAGTGGTTTAAGTGGAGGTTTATTTCTTTGAGTTAGAAAAGGCACGGATTAAGGAATTATGAATACACAAGTCGACTGTCCGTGTACTGCTATGACAAAACAACAAAGATTAAGTGATTTAAGTGGAGGATTATTTGTTTGAGTTAGAAAAGGCTCGAATTAAGGAATTATGAATACACAAGTCGAATATTGTTGTGTTGTTGTGACAATACAATAGTCCTATCCACAATTTGAGGGTTTAACTTAGATTTAGAAAAATCGGAGCACCATTTCAAAATTGAAGAAGAAGAGTGACTCTAGATGGGTGAAATCAAGAATTCGAGCTCACGGGAGAAGAGGGGAAGAAAAAAAATCATCCAGAGGATGTGAGGACATTGCAAGAGGATACTTTCTACAAATTGGAGGTAGCCATGAAACCCTAGACAAATAAATATCCCTTTAATCTCGAACATTTGTTGCATTTATTTCAGTTTTCATCCGTTTTTGACCTATGGTCGTTCCTGGAAAGTTTTATGGCCATTGAACAACAAACAAGACGTACCCTGTAGAGACCCATTTTCTCCACAGTTACAGACCTATAGACTATGCCCTAAGACGTGAACCAAATTTCCATGTGTTGAGATCCCTCAAAATGATAATGTTACGAACCTATAGTCGAACCCTCTCGACACTAGAATTTTTCATGAGTCTTAAAAAACGCACCTTGTAGAAATTTCGATTTACACATTTCCTGTAGAAATATGTTTCGATTTACACATTTCCTGTAGAAATATATTTCTATAGGATCTAATTCTACAGGAACGACTGCATAAAATCATACCAACTTGGAATTTTTCATATAAAAACCCTCATATTTCCCTTTTTCTTCAAGAAAAACCTTTTTTTGAATTCTCTAACCACCAATTTACCTAAAAAACTAGCTCAACTTTTCATCCTCTCTAAGGAGTAAGTCAACTTGAATATTCTACAAGAAACCTTCAGCCAACCTTCCTCTCCATTCATCATCCTAACAAACAATTATGTGAGAAGGATTTAAGAGAAGGGAACCAACAGAGCCTTCTAGGGTTTATAACAACCCTGAGATAGTGGAAATGTTTCAAAAATGTGAGTGGATGGATTACTTTGAGAGACTAAGGGGGTTTTATGGTGAGGTGTCTATGGAGTTTTCTTAGAATTTACATAACATACAAGATTAGGAATATGTGACTACAATCAGGGGGCTCACCATTAGGATCAATGAAGCTTCCATCAGGAAAGTTTATAATTTACCTTTGGGCATCCCTTGGGACAAAGAAGAAATACAAGAATCCTTTAATGCCAAGAATACCTTCTTCCTCCACAATGAGAAACCTGATGAAGATAAAAATGACACAAAAAAGGGAAATCCTCCCTCACCCATGGGAGGAGGTATCATACCACATCATCAAATACATTACTTGTGAGGGTAGGATGAGTGTGGTATATGCCTACCATTTCATACTATTGCATCAACTTAGGAATCTTCCAAATCAGGAACCACACCTGAATCTGAGTGCCCCTAGATGAGCCTAAAAGTACAAACAGGGAAACACGAATTATTAGCACATCATGGCCTCATCAAGCTGATAGTCTCCTATGCTCTTAGGAGCTTGAAACATAGAATTATGTGCGAAGATTTAACCAAGAGACTCACCAAGCCCAAGAAAGAAAAACAACAAAAGAGGGAGAAAAATAAAAGGACAGATGAAGGAGATAAAGACGTGGCTAATTTATTAACTACTTTAGGGACCCATATAGTCAGTCCTTTTTAAATCACTACTGCAGAGTGGGTGCAACCCAGAAGGAGGAGGTCCAACAGAGTCAAGAAAAGTAAAAAAACACGGAGCCCAATACCATCAACCCTACACACTATCACACCCCAAGTAGAGGAAGTTAAGGACTATCCTAGTCTAGAACAACAAAAAGAGACAAAAGGAAAAGAGCCTCAAGAGGAGGAAACAATGAAAGAATAAAGACCAATGGAAGGAACCTCTAAAAAAAAATAATCACGTGGAAAAACTTCTTTATGCAACCTTGTTGGAACTAGAGAAATCTAAGATTGATGCCATCGAGTGGAAAAGGGTGGAAAAACAAAATAAAGTAAAGTTGAAAGAGGAGGTTTCTCAAGAGTTGGAGCAACAACTCCAACTTATGCAAGAAAGTTCCAAATTATGACTATGCAGAAAGTAGAATACAGTCAGAATTTGAAAGTAGAGAACCAAAAACTTCAGCAGCAATTGAGCAAGGCAAGAAGAGATCTGCATGAGAAGAGTGAACAAATGGATATTATGGAAGCAACAACCAAAAAAATAGCTAAATTATATGAATAAATGATGGAGTGTAGGCCACCAACTAGAACTTACACATTGTTCCTAAAAGAACAGTGGCACAAAAATCAAATTACACACTTAACTAAGTTAGTGAAGTCAACATCAACTCTCCCATAGATTCCTTAAATGCATATCAGTGTTGTAATATGGAAGAAAAATCTAAGATTTTTGAACTCTACCTACATAAACTTGTCTTAACAAAACCCTACAATTGGAATCTCAATCTATATTTGGGGGATGTGCAATTGATGGACTTTTCCTCTTGGATAAGGCACGAGGAAATGAGATCAAAAGAATTCAAAAAGTATAAGGAATAAGAACAAAAAACATCCCTTTGGATTAGAGCAGAGGCTTCCAGGCCTAAATATGTAATAAAAATAATGATAGCCTCTCTTTGGATAAGGATATAACTCAAGGATGGAAAAACAAACAAAGGGAAGGAATAACCCATCTTGATGACTCACTCAGGTTATTGGGAGAGGAAACAACAGAGGCCTTCCACATGAGGTGACATTATTTTACTTATAATTTGCAGATCAGGGAACTTCATTCTCCCAACACCTTTTAGTTTTCCTTCCTCATAAGACCATGGTATAAAAAAAAATTAAGGAGAATGAAAACTAATTGGATTGGCTTATGGATGAGCCCTCCATTCCTTCTCCCTGTAGATCCTATGGATGACCCCAAACTAGAAAGAGAAGAAGAATAATGGGACATGATTGTGAGAAATAAGGGATACCATGAGCAGCAAGTTGTCACCAAGTATATATCTTGGGATATGAGAGAGGAATTCAACAAGCAACAACAAGAACAACATGATAATGTTGATAGAAAACAAGGTAATGAGAAGCAACAAGGCATTGAGCAACAATAGGATGATGGACAATAGAGGATTAGTGGAAAATAATAGGGTACACAACAACAACAACAATAATGAATAGAGAGAGACAAACTTGATTTCATAAGGGTGTGCAAAAGCTCATTGGGGGGTGATGATGAGGCCCAATATTGTGCAGTTTAGAGGCTCATCTTTGACACTCTTTTCCACCTTAGATTGACTTAATATTTACTTTTTGACCATATTTAGTAGTCAATCATGGGTATTTTGTACATTTTTTAATGAATGTTTGATCGAGGTGGATTTTTGTGTATTATGTACCTTTTTTCTCTAATATTTTGTCAAAATATGTGTGTTCCACCAACCAGGCCGAGATTCATAAATCAAGGGTGCCAACACCCTAGAATCAGGGGATTTTGTCTCCTCAAAGGAGATGACAGCCAAAGATTAAGGAAAATTGTCCATACCTACCTCCTAGTATGCTCTTTGTGCATTTATGAACACTTTTGATCAACAACAGTTAGAGCTACATATGTAAAGGGATGAGACCCCACATTCACTCAATCCTCTCCTTGGTTTAGGAAGGAAGGTTGAAATTTCTAGCTATATATATGCCTCTAGGTCTAGAAGAGATATAGAGAATTTTGGAGAAGTATTGTGTGGAGATTTTGTGAAGAATTGTATTGAGAACTCAGAGGTTTCTTGCTCCTGTTGTATTACTAATATTTATGAAATAAATATGGTTCTACTTTCATTCTATTAAGGTTTCTTTTAGGCTCCCTGTGCTTCTTAGGTAGGGCCCATCCAAGAGGGCTCAAGGACCCTGCTACTGTTTCTGTAGTTTTTCATGAATATTGGTTAGTGCCTAGATAATATTGCATTCTCTCTTAAATTTTGATATTGTTTTGCATGGTCAATTTCAATTTTATTAATATTATGACTAACTGTCCAGTTTTAGCAGCATCCTATAGAAATGTTCAATAACCTTTTGGAGCACTCTTAGGTGCCTCCCAAGGCCAAGAACCTTAGATTCACTTCATTTATTTATATTCTATATTTTTTCATGCTTTTAAATACATGCACTACCTTTTTAGACTCCATTTTTCTCCCTGTAGGAGTTTCCTGTAGAAATTGTACATTTCCTGTAGAACTGCACAATTCTTGTAGAATTCTCCCATAGTTTTGTTTTATCTTCATATTTTGACTTAACTTAATCTTCTTTWCATAAAGGAATCAATAAAAAATAAAACAACATTTAGATTGATATTGATCAAAGGGTTAGCTTGCTTTATTCATGCATTAGTATAACTTTACTTCCATTGCAGGTTTATGTCRTAGTTTAAGAGCTTTACTTATATTACAATTTGTTTTTCATAGTTTAGATTGTATTCATCTTTTTGTTTCAACATTTAATTTCTTAATTCAGTACTCTTTAATGAAATTAGAATAATTTTTTTTCATGCAATCTGGATTAGTTGTACTTTTAGATTCGTGTGTTTCCTTCAAACAATTAAATCATAGATTCTTTCTGTCACTTGATTTTCCTACACATTATCAGCCTTTGATCAGTCTCAACCCTTTACTATTGACAATTGCATACTTCACATACATTGCATAGAACCTCTTAAGTTTGTACGAACCCCAGTTTGACAAGYAAAGTAGGAGACCAAGGGTACATTAAATCACTATTGTTATTCATGGGACCATCAACAACCAACTGGTCTAGGCTATTGTTGCATTGTATTCCTCTGATGGGTCATTATCCCAAAACGGGGGCCCGAGATTTTAATTAATAAAATCAAACTTAGATCTGGTTTTCCCTTCAGGGTTTTTCCAAGGGTGATTAACCCATAAATAGCTTTTGCAATGTGTTGTATTGTTATTCAATAAAGTGATTTTATTTAGAATTAATGGTTGGGTGATAGGTTTAGAATTAACATGGTATCAGATATGAGACTCTAAGGAAGCCATATTTGCACAAGTAGAAAACGGAAAAATTGTAGAAGTCTACCGGAATTTTTTTATGCATAATTAAGGTGCGGGGTTGATTTAAATAATAATAAAAAAAAAACCGTACGGCATATGGACTAAGCCACCGAGGGAAGATCAATTGTTTCATAAAAAACAGAAAGCAGTCACGTGGGTGCATGATGTTTGTAGGTAAAAAATAAGTGGACAGATGTGAAGGATGGTGATAAGAGCCATAGGAAGCATAAGTGACAGCTAAGGATCGAGTAGTCAATCGTGGAGTAGAGGTGACAATAAGGTGGCGAAAAGGGGAAGTTGTAGTTGTAGATAATTCACATGGAGATTTATTGTTGTTGAGAGTTGTGATCATGCAGAGGAAGGAGTCGAGAGAAGAGATGGGGCTATATTGGTAGTGTCAGAGCCACCGAAGACAACAACCAAGGAAAGGTCAGTGAAACCAGTAGGGGTCATAGGTCATCGAGAATCTCCTGAGAAGTGGGAAGAACCCCCGTGCAACAGGAAAAAATAGTCAGGAAACACCCAGAAAGGACCTGGGCAGCAGTAGAAGGCTATGGGAAATAGTAGAAGGATATAAGTAGCCCCAGGAATATTTGAGTAGGGGTCCGAGCAACGAGAAGCAAACCCGGGCAGTGAGAAGTGGGACTAGGCAGTAAGTACAAGAAGACAAAATTTGAGTTTTTTGTAGGTTTCAGACATGGCCACAACTGGATTACAATCGGAGGATAGGTTGGATGGGGTGTCCAACTACAATCCATGGAAGGAAAGGATCATGTTGGTGTTGATGGAGAACTATATTTGGAGTTTTCAAACTCCATGATGGCCCCACCAAAAATCCAAAATATCTGGTCTTCCATATGCTAAAGGATGTGAAATCCAAAAGGATAATCATAAACGGAGTGAAGGATCACTTGATCCCTCATCTATCAGGAAATAAATTAGATGGGGACATGTGGGAGGCTCTGAAGAGCTTGTTTTAGAGTAACAATGAGAATCACAAGATGATGTTGAGAGAGAAGCTCAAAGATACAAAGATGATAGGATTAGATATGGTGACGACTTGTCTCACCCAGATTTGACAGGTTCGAGATGAACTGGTTGCAACATGGGAGACATTGGATGATTCAAAGTTAGTGAGGATGACACTCAAAGGATTTAGGAAGGAGTGGACACCATTCATTAAAGGGATCATGGCATGTGAGAAGCTCCTTGATTGGTCAAGGTTTTGGGATGAATTCATTCAGGAAGAACTTTGGGATGAAGAACTTAATGGAGTCTGACATAAGAATGATGATAAGAACCTTGCTCTTTCTAACCTGGAAAAGAAGGGGAATTTCAAGAAGATTTTTAGTGGAGAGTCTACTTCTCAAGATGGAAAGAAGAAGTAGGACATGAGGAAATTCAAGTGCTTTGCATTTCACARTTTTTAACACTATGTACATCAATGTACGAACAAGAATAAGGGTGGAAACGAGATGCAAATAGAGCTAGTTGCGTCAACAAAGGATCAAGTGGATAAGTTTTCCAAGAAGTTCAACAAGACAAAGGTCTTACTTGTTTTCCACACTTCTTTGAGCACCATATTAACTAGTGCATGGAAAATAGATATTGGAGCCACATGTCATATGACAGGAGAATGGGAGTTGTTTGATAGCTTCATGGAGTCTGACTCATATATGCATGTGTAACTTGGTATGGGGACTGAGCATGTAGTGAAGGGATTTGGAACAATATCATTCTGGATGGAGTCAGAAGGTGTGTTGAGAGTGGTGAATGTGTTATGGGTTCCAGAATTCAGGAGTAGTGTGCTCTCTGTATCAATGATTGAGAAGAGGGTGTTTGACAAACTATTCCAGGATGGACAAGTGTTGATCAAGCTCAGAGGATCTGGCTCAGACACAACAATTGTTCTAGGAGTTAGAGAGAGAAACTTGTATATGATAAAGGGCCAACCTATGTGAGAAATGGCAAGTAGTAGTAGAGTGGAAGAGAACAAGGAGCATGTAGCTCCGAAGGTTGAGTAGCTCAAAGGGAGTCAATCTTCAGGTTCGGGTATGAAGGAGAAACCTTCAAAGTCTATCTATAAGTGGTCTCGGTATGAGATGGCCATTTAGGATACTTAGGAGAAGGAGGCTTCTAGGAGCATGATTAGAAGGAAGTATTCAAAGCAGGGTCCGAGTGAGATGGCGGGGATAGCTTTCGTGTCATAGGGAGAAACCAATCAGATGGATTGGAAAGAAGGCATGGTAGAACATCTATTTCAGAAGCAGGTCGACTTTATACTCAAAAGTTGCAGAATTTTGAGGGGATTATCAATATGGTTTCTATTTCTTCATCTGAATAGCTGAACAGAAAAGTGCCTCCAGAGCCTGAGATGTCAATCCAAGCATAGTCGACTTTATACTCAAAAGTCTCATAATTTTTTGTTCCATCCAATGGTGATGTTTGTTTCTTTATAGAAGTTGCAGATCTGAAAGGTGGTTTGAGGAGTTGTTATGTAATCCTTTATTTTGTATTCTTAAAGCATTGAAGATTAATAAGAAGCCTTCCCCACTGAGAAAAAGGCTAATAGACATAGGAAAACTTGTGCCAAACTCCGTTAACAATCTTGGTGTTATGGTTTGTTTTTTTTACTTCTTATGTGGCTGCAACATTCTTTCATTAAGATTTTTCTCTTAATTCCTAAATGGAAAATCAACTCATGCATAAACTTAACCATAGTCTTTAAAATATCAATTTAGGATCAAGTGGTATCAGAGCAGGTTGACAATTGGTTGTTTGAGTTTGCATGATTACTAGGGAAAAGCTAAGTCATGGTGAAGGAGAGATTGTAGAAGGAGATCTAGATATTGGATCAAGAAAGAGGACATCTCAAAGTGAGAAGCTGGCATCGGAAGGAGGAATTTCTCAAAATGAATGAGAGTTTCAAAGAACTTTATTTTCCATGTTGGAGATGGTAAAAGTGTTTTATGATGATTACTTGGAACGGAAGAGACCTTTTCAAGGGGAATCTTCAAAGCAATACAAAAGTGAAGAAGGAGAGGACCCTCCTAAAACTCCTCCTTCACCTCCTTTGTCTCCATCTTCTTCTTCTTCAAGTACAAGTTCAACTTCTACTATAAGAAAACATTCTCATAAACATAAGTCTGATATGCCATTACTTAAACTTGATGTAAAATTTGTTTTTCCTATGTATGATGGTGAAATTAATGCAGAGAAACTTGATAATTGGGTTATACAGATGGAACTATATTGTAATGTGCAGTAAATCAAAGATGAGGCAACCAAAATCAGATTGACATCGCTTCATCTTGAAAGCACAACTCTCATCTGGTGGCAAAGTAAGATGCAACATGGAACTCAACAAGTTGGAAAGATTTTTCCATCATGGCATGATTTTATTTCCACACTTAGAAAACAGTTATATCCTTTGGGGTATAAGGAAAAGACTTTAATTGAATGACAAAGTATTAAGTTAAAAAAAGGACAATCGGTGGAGAAATATACAGATGAATTTTGTAAGATGGCTTTGATGTTAGATGTTCTATTGACTTTGGAGCTTTCTGCCATGAAAGACGGACTGGTTTTCTGCGAAAAAGGGATCCGATCAGACGTGTTTTTCTCCTGAACTATGACACCTGGGTGAAAAATGAAGGAGTTTATTGTAGATGGGTATGTTCTGAGCAAAAACTTCCTTCGGTTTCGCCAAATTCGTCCCCAGTTGGCCGTAACAGCTCCTGCAAGATCGGGACTGTAACGGAAAATTGAGAATCTGAAAAAATGGGCCTCGAAGATAGCTTCGATTCTCTCTTCTCGTGGCTCCATTGCAAAAACTAAAAGAGGTTTTTGTTATTCAGCCCGTGCTGAACAAAAAAATCTCTCGGATTTTTAAAATCCGTCTCCGTTTGCCCAAAAATCGATCTGAAAGAGGACATGGTAAAACACGCAAAAATGGCAAGACAAAGGAAAAAGTGGTTTTTTTCATGAAACGCAAAATTCCGGACCCCCCCCCCTCTCGTTAAATTCCGGATGGTGAGGAGGGGTCCGGAATTTTTATGGTCCGTGGATTGGTTTTGATGTGACGCGTGATTAAATGGATTAGCAAGAGGTTTAATGAGGATTCCGGACCCCCCCTCTTGTTAAAGCTCGGAAGGTGAAGGGGGGTCCAGAAAGTTTATGGAGCGTTGATTTATTTGTATGATATGGATGGAGGGGCGTGTTGAGGTTTGAGTGAGCGGGAGTTTGGTGGGAGTGGAGTATGATGTGAGGTAGGTGGGGGTGAGTGGAGGGTGACGTGAGGTGGGTGGGGGTGACGTGAGGTAGGTTAGACTTAGGATATGATAGGATTTAATTTTTTGTTTTATTAAGATTTGTTATAATTTTATGTGGTCACGTTTTTTGTTTTATGTATTACGTTTTGTTTTTTAATGTTTTTTTTTTTATGTTTTGTTTAAGTTTTGTTTTAATTTCTTAATATATTTATTTAATGTTTGTTTATTATATTTCTTGTTTTAATTTGTTTTATTTCTTTTTTAATGTTTTGTAATTTGTTTTTATTTGATTTTAATTTTAATTAAACAAACTCTAACCTAACTATTATTATTAATCATTAATTAATTAAATAATTAATGGTTAATTTATTATCAATTAACTTAACATATTATTAGCTAATCTAGCTTATTAAACTAACTATATTAACATTTATTATTATTTTAATCTAACAGACCTATTGTTCTTTTTGTTCATCCTAAGTCTTGTTTATTCATGGATGGGTGGCGGGAAAAATAGTTAATGGGGCCATAGGACAAGGGAGTGAGGGTGCAGTGTGTATGACGG
>SNQJ01S0019345.1:167923-183859 GCA_010110895.2 Picea sitchensis | reverse complement strand
TAAAGCCAACATAAATAAAATAACATTACTAATCTAATATGCCCCAATTAAGGGTTAATGAGCAAGCCGACATAAATAAAATAACATTACTAATCTAATATGCCCCAATTAAGGGTTAATGAGCCAATATTAGGGCTTAACATAGGAATTATCTTAGCATACCAATATTTATGTAATGCAATCAAACATAAAAAAAAAAAATAAGTAATGTGACAATATCCATGGTCACATCCACACAATGCATCATTGCACTGCCTCCGGAATACCACATACTTATGTCAGGAATTCCACCATGGTGAGTTGGAAATTCAACCAACATCCCACAACATGTCTAGCTTTGTTGGCATTCATTGCCATAGCAGGAGTATGTCTCCTAACTTGATCTGGTTATGACCTCATTATCAACATGATAACATAATATGAAAACCAAAGTTTCATATAAATTCATTCAAGCATTCATTCTTTACCAGTAGCCAAGGTGACACCACTTATGGCTACTTAATTACTCATTTTTACTATTTCCACAACCCTTTTGGCATACTAGAAGGTTTTTCTTTCATAAGGGAGGTCAACTAAATTCCCTTTTCTATACAAATGTATCTTCTTAATGTATTTAACATATGTGTTGCTTGTGAGAACATTCATTCATTCATCCAGGGTTGGTCAATTCAAACATGACACATTTGTTCATGAATTCAATGTAAGGATTTTAACCATCCTTTCCTGCCAAATGGGTCAAGGTATTATCCCTTCCAATTCCTCTGCACAGTATGGGATTCTTAGCATGACTGAGTTCTCTTCATGATCCTCTTACCATGATGTTCCTTTCTGGGTTTGGATACTCCATTTCCTTGAGCAGTTTTAGTCAATTTCATATTGACATTTCCTCATTTAGAGAACTTTCCTTCCCTAGATGAAATCAACATATTAAAAAAACCAATGTTAGCTCATGAGTTCAATTTCAATGAAGTGCATTTTTCATATTAACCCTATATAAATCATAATCATTAACATTCGTGTAGCATATGCACATCTTCTAAACGTAATCTAGGATTGTTATACACATAGGCTTCTGTTGCCCATTTCCTAATTCTCATTAGTCATTAATTCCATGGTTCTATCCTCCCAGGAGGGTCTTTACATAGTCCCTCCACTTGGAACTATCTCAGCATGAAATTTTCCTTGTTGCACCTATATTAGCTCCTAAAATGATCTCAACCCATGAATTAGTAACAACTCTATCATTTTAGTCATTTACCTATAATTTTCCATAAATAATATAGGGATGCATCCTCATAGTTCTTTCAACTATGCACTCTTTCATATGTATCAGTATTGTGTGTCCATATCTTCAATCGGCACACTTTTACAATTTACACATGCACATCTATTCAAACTTGAAAATCAATCTATCTTATGCTTTCCCTCAATCATTCACATGAAAATTTCAAAGGAAAAATAACAAGTATGTTTCCTTCTTTCATAGCAACAAAGAATTCATGCTCCCTTGACCATTCATGCCTCTTATCATTTCAGTCATCAATATTTCTACTAATGGAATCCTTACCTAGATTCCCTTTCATTACTTTAGCATACTAAAACATACCTTTCAGATTTTTATCCATCATTGGATGCTACCTGATCCATTGGTGTCTCAAGAAKTTTCATATACTCCTTTACTGAGCTTTGGATCAACACCTCATTGATCATTTTCCTTATCTTCATAAGGATTTATTTTCCTTTACTGAATTTTCATTGATCATTTTCCTTATTTTCCTTATCAATATCATCAACATATTCCTCCATGCTATTAATTTTTTCCTACTCTTACCAGGTCATCATCAACCACAATTATCAATCATAACACTTTATTTTATAATTGTTAGTACACTATTCTAATTATTTATGCATATTATATGTATGTTCAATCATTACCATATGCATTTGTAGCATATCCATGTGCACCTAGCATTTCATTGTTTGCATGCATATCAGTTTATATGCATTTTAGTTGTCATTCATTTCCCTTTCTATCATGACTATGCTCTTAATTAGCAACATATAAAAACCTTTTCAAATTTAAGAAAGATTCAAACATAAGGAGATAAGTTTAGATATCCCCCCTCATTATTAGGGTTGCATTTCTTGGTCATGTACTTCACTAGTTAGCATCCTGATTGTGTCCTTCATTGAGCTCCACTAGCATACCCATTACAGTCCTATACCAAACATTTGTATCATAGACTCGTTACCTCTATTTCCCAATCATGTGAACTCTTCCACAAATATTGGACCCATACAACCCTTCTGATCGCAAAATCCATCCTCACACCTAAATGGATATCCATCAGTAGGTCTCTTCCATCACAAATCAAGTGCACTAACCATAACAATTCTCAATCAATTCCTCAAACACAAGAAATTATTCGTACATGATTTATCCTTTATATAAGAAACAACCAGAATTGCAAGAGGCTATGTCAACCCACACTTATAGCCAACATTGCAATTATCAAACAAGTTCATTCATTTTAAAAACTCACACATCCCTTACTATTGTAACTAATGCTCAATTTTTGTTTCATAAGCTACACAACCTCAATGCCATCATTCCTTGTTCTAGGACCTCTACTTATGTACTCTGTCCTAAACCCTGTAGGATTAGTCTTTGATTCAAGATTATATAATCTGCCTCTGTGGCCTATCTATATCCATTCAGGTCCAATACTTGAACCACAACTATGATAAGTTCTCTTATAAGCCTTGTAGCCTTGAAGCTCAGTCTTTAGACTCTTCACTAGCTCTACCAAGCCTAGATGAGTTTTCCATAATCCTCCTCTCATTTGATTCCTGACCTATGTTACATGGAGTTTCTTCAATGCCATGTTTTCCATCCTACTGTTACTTCCTTCATTACAATGTGTCTGTCAGTGTTGAAACAACAAACCATTATTAGCTAGTCACAAAATCAAATGGCATACAAATAATTTCCCTTGACAAGGTATTATTGACTTATAGCATCCCCACAATAGGAATCTACTCTTTCTACTATTCACATTTAGATTTATCTATCAATGAATTTCAACATATTCAAAATCATGTTGGAATCATTCTAGTCCCAACAAGGTAATGGCATAACTCTTCTACTGTAATAGAAAAATAATAAAAATGGAAATAAAGTATTCCACTCTCATTTTTACAATTATGCAGTAGGTGTGTGATAATTTAGTGCATAAGACTTAATTAGGCTCATCTTGGTCTTGGTTTTCAAGTATTGTGGATTCTCTCTAGCCCATTTAAGCCTAGCTTTTGGAACCACCTTCGATGCCACTTTGTAACACACCTGACCCCCTAATCATCATTAGGTTGGTGAGGTGCACACATTTTTCTCTCTTCCTCTAAATTACACTTCCATACCATAACTCTTTTCTTAAGCCAATTCTTCTCTTCAAGAGATTTTCAATGATTGTAAATATGCTCAAATCTGAACTCCTAGAAATAATTTATTCCCTCTTGAAGTTTTATGTCCCTAAGAGGAAATCATCCTGCCACATGGAATCCATGTGGACCTTCCTGTCCAAGTGTCAACCTATGTGGATCATCTGATTTGGCTCTCCCATCCATGTTTCCCAAGGCTCGACTTTTTCATGCTTGACACAAGGCCAAATATTCAGGTTTTCCAAACTCTTGGATATCCACCCATCTCTCATTATCAGTTCCTCTAGATATTCGTCATCCAAAATCTGACTTTTCTCAAAGGTCCCATTTAATAAAATCCTGGATCTCCACTATCCATATGTCTCTGGGGTACAACCTGCATGTCCACTAGATTAGATAGTGGATACTTGTCTAGATCAATGGTCTAGATCGCTAGCGGGATTTAAAGTTGCACGACCTTTGATGGGGTCATTTGTTCTCGACAGATCTAACAGTTGATATTTCTCCAATCCTATGGTCCATATCAGAGGCTATTTTTTAAGATGCTCGACCATTAAAATTTCTTGTTTGTTCCGACTTTGCCATGGGAAGACACCTATCCTCTCCACATATCACCACCCCCACCTGACACTTCCACGTCAGTGTCGGTTGATTACATGGTTTCCACATAGGGGTGACACATTTGCCTACCACTTTAGGGATTTGGGTTCCACTACATCATAGTTCCATATACAATCATTTGGCATCCATCATTTCTCAAAATACCCTTTATTAAGGAATCCTAGATTCTTGGATTTCTAGATGGTCAGGGTTCCACCACACCATTCCACCATCTAGTACCTTGCCACAGTGAGGCCTTGACCATCCATTCTCCTTGATATATTTGCTTTAGGCTTGTCGATGACCCTACAAAGGCTAACATGGTCTCCTTGGTGATGTGGTATGACAAGTTCATGTTGTCGTGGCATGACATGACTCTACTGACATGGCATCATGGATCTGACACTTTATTAAAAGCCCCTTTTAGGAACTTCTAGATTTATGGATTTCCATATGGTCTTGGTTTCACCTCCTAGTTCTGACCATATGACATCTTCCATACGACCTACCACTGTGGCATGTTGATGGATCCTTCCTGTCGACATGTCTAGAAAAATGGCATGCTAATGTGGCATTGCTAATATGGCATGTTGAATCAACACTTATGATACCCATGTTGATGTGTCATTTGGTGTGGCAAACCATTTGGCATGTTTATGTAACATCTAGCATCTGACATCTTAGTTTTCAATAAAATCCATTTACAAGCACTGTCGAATTTCCAAATTTTTAGATGATCCAGATTCCACCTCCTGGTTCCATCATCCAACCTCCACTCCATAACTGCCACTATGGCCTGACACCTGAATCCCACCATGTAACCAATCACATGGAATCCATGTCATGCCCACATGGAATCTATGTCATCATGACATCACCAACACTTGGGGTTCCACTGATCAAAATTGTGTATCTTGATATGAAAAAACCTCCCTTTATATATTTTTTGGATGCTTGCTTCCCAAATATCGTGGTGTTCCTCTCTAGCCCATCATTGCTATGTTGAGTCCCACATCCAAGATCTGGAATTTTCAACAAAGTATATTATTTAAATCCTTTGAATGCCCGCTCTCCTAATTTTAAGTTCCACCACTAGGTTCCACATCTACTCCTCCTTCGAGGGTGGGTCCCACATCTGGGATTCAGACTTTTGAACAATTCTTATTTTTTTAAATCCTATATTCTCAACCTCTTAATATTAGGGCTCCTCTTGGTCTGGGTTCCATTCAAACTATTCATATTCCTAGACTTATCTGCATCTAATTTGTCATTCCTCATCCCATACAAGGATTTTTCACAGTCTCTGTTAATCTCTACAACTGTTAAATCTATCTAGACTTGGGTGTTTTTTCTACAACAATCCATTCCAACAATTCTGAATGAAAAAAGTGGATCCAGACTACTTGGATCCTCTACATTCACACCACATTAATTCATGGCTTGTAACCTACAACTTCAATTCCTACACACAACTATTTTCATTCATAGGGGTTGTGATATTGGGCCACAAGTTACCTGTGCATAAATTCCATAGATATGTAACCAAGA
Source organism: Picea sitchensis (assembly GCA_010110895.2). Lineage (NCBI taxonomy): Eukaryota > Viridiplantae > Streptophyta > Pinopsida > Pinales > Pinaceae > Picea > Picea sitchensis. Next base: position 178,273 of record SNQJ01S0019345.1, on the reverse strand, counting down.
ATGGAAATATACTTAACATACATGACAAATTATATAATCCACACATTCATTCATTATGTCAATAAATCCATAGAAACTCAGGGATTCCATGCAAACATAATTCATTCACAACAATTGAATACCCAAGGAATAAGTAAACACTTATCTGATCATAAACTGCTATCCTAAACAATTGTTGGAGGGTGATCACTTTTCCACCCAACCATAGGCTCAAATGCACTAATCCTCTCTACAACTCGACAACCTCATTCCAGGCCATGATACCACCAGGTAATTTCTTAGACTCTCATAGAAATTGAGAGTGTGAGGGTCACTCTCCCTCACAACAACCACTAGTTGTAGACCCCTTTTCTTTAACTTGTCATGCTAAGGGCCTCCAAAAGGTTTCAAAGATGCCTTCTCAGCTAGATTATCTTAGCACAAGGGAGTCCCTTCACTGCCTTTGCATTCCCTTTGTGTCCTCCCCTCTTAGTGTCATTTCCATTACCCAACAAGCATTAAGCTTATGGACCTCTCAACCCAGGTCAAGTTCAGGGTTCTCTGCCTATCCACATGAGTTCTCTTGCTCAGTCTATGTTCCTAAAATAACTCTCCAAACCAATCCTCTCTCCTCCAAACTCCCCTCGTTGGTCTCCCACAGTTCTTCTCTTTCCATTCAAAAGGTTCATGATCTTCCTTTTCTTGTGTCAGAGGGTCTCATGGGTCAAACATGGTAAATGAGGTGGTACTTATTGTACCATGGTTGACATTCCTCAATTTTCCTAGCCAATCCTCCATTCTTCCATTCATTGTGGGTAGTTGGTTTCTCAACTACCAACACCACCCACCCCCCCCCGCCCCCCTTGATTATTGATTACCTTTGAATTTAGGAAAAAAGAGTTAACTTATTATTTCCAAAAAGTAATTTGGTAAAGTGGCTTGGGGTCCTTAGTATGTTGAGTTCCCTCTAGGTCCCCTCACTTTTCCCTCTCGTGGTATCATGGCCAATACTAGTGCTCCACTCCCTTTAGTCAACTAATTGGATTTTATTTTATTAAACATTATGTATTACATTGTTCATATGCAATGGGATGGTAATATATATGTCTATGTTGAGATCAAATTATCAGTAAACATACTTTAATACAAATTAATCACTGGATCAAAATGGGGTGTTACACTACACTTGAAATTTGAGTAAACCTATAAGGAGATAAGCCAAAAATATGAGTAAAAAAATTAGTGTTCCTTCTTTCCCACCAAAACTATTTACCCTTATGGTTTACATCATCATATTGAGTCCTATTGGTTCTTTTAAAGTTGATATGGTTAGTACATTTTTTGTTTTGAGGCCTACTTTTTACCTGAAAATTCCCTTAATGGGTGTTGCAGGTGATTTTCTATTTCTCGGTGAGATCAAAAGAAAAACAAAGCGAAACTCAATAGTGTTCTCTTGAAAGGACTTCCTTAATAGACTCAAGTAAAATATTTCCTTAATGTTACAATTGTAACTAGTATGGATAGCTAGGGTAAAAATATTGTGGACAAATACATGCTTATACTAAGAAGAATTACATTCAACCTCAACTTGAGTTTTTAAATTGTTGAATGAACAATTTATAACAATCTTTAACAAATTTATTTCTAAGCATATCTCTACTACACATCACAAATTTATTTCTTGGATGTTAAGACATAGCCCATTTAAAGGGTTGGCATTTTTGGAAATCCAACTAACTTTTTTCCAAGAAAAAAGAAAATCTTCACACCCCATTCTTGAGATCTACTACCCTAGATATCTGCCATGATATCTATGCACACCTTCGATCCAAAAGACCTTATTGATCACTAAGTCTTTAGGTATCTATCCACTTGTTCATAGCTAGAGTTGTAAAGTGTGGAGAGTAGAGCTAGCTCCCCTCACTTTTGAATGGAAAAGAACAAGATTTCAAGTCTATAAGGTATAAGAGTATTCCATATCTATAATGTATAAGAGTCACAGGGGTAGCATCCCTAGCAATTGATCACTAATATTTGGAGATCAAAACCAACAAGCACACCAACAATTTCATGTCATTCAAAGCTCTCTTTGCATTTGTTTGAAAAACAATTCAAGTGCTTAATGTTTTTGAATAAAAAATAATCAACTTAGTTGTCAAATAAATTTAAAAAGCATTTAAATCCATCTCTAATATGCACCTACATCACCTCAAATATGAGACATTGTAGGTTGCATATGTGGAATTCAAATACTTGATATTTGGGCATCTATGCCAATTCCATATATGAATTTTAGAGCATATAAATATCTAGATTCAAGTCAAATTGGGTTTAGAACTACAAATTAATATATATGTATGGGGATCACTCATATTTGTAGAAATCACACATTAATATTAAGTCCAAAAATGGTTTTTCTTGCAATAGGCCTACTCCTAATATTCAAGTACGAAAGCCTACCTAATAAGTAGTTTCAAATAAAAATATTACCTCCATACGTGTTATGTTCATCTTTGGAAAGCCAATAGTGAGTAGCGGTGATTAATGACATAGTAAAAGTACAAGAAGGTAATATTAAATTATGTGCATTATAGAATTATACACACCTGAAATGTTGGTACACAAGTTTGTTTAAGCACATACTCTAACATTGTGAACATAATGTTTGGTGCACAAGTTTCCTTAGCTTCATGGAAGGTAGTGGCTATACTTACAACTCCCCTAGTGTAGTTTGGTGGAAGACCAAGATTTATAAGTCACTAATAGAGCTACATAAATAGATCGTCATTGTCAGATTGCAAAAACTATGGAACTAGTCCACTTACACGTTCACAAATTGTAGATGCTACAAAACTTAATATTGATAGAGTCAACAATGTAAACAAAAAGAAGGGGGCAGAATCAGACTCTTTATTTAATAATGTGGCCAATTTTGACCTATGGATTACAATTTGTAGGTAAAAGTCTCTCTAATCCGGATTGGATCATTATATTAGTGATCCAATTCAGATCACTAATATGTCCATAAATACATACAAATAAAGGATGCCATGCAAGCATAATTCATTCACAACAATTGAATACCCAAGGCATAAGTAAACACTTATTTGATCATAAACTGCTATCCTAACCAATTGTTGGAGGGTGATCACTTTTCCACCCAACCATAGGCTCAAATGCACTAATCCTCTATGAATATGGCCAATCCCGTGCTAGGCCATGATACCACCAAGTAATTTTTCAAACTCTCAAATAAATTGAGATTGTTAGGGCCACTCTCCCTTACAACAACCACTAGTTGTAAACCCCTTTTCTTTCACCTTCTATGCTTACGGTCTCCACAAGGTTTCTCATATGCCTTCTCAGTTGGATTATCTCAAAACATGGGAGTCCCTTCACTACCTTTGTGCTCCCTCTGTGTCCTCCTCTCTCAGTTCCATTTCCATTACCCAACAAACATTAAGCTTGTGTCCCTCTTGGCCCAGGTCAAGTTCAGGGTTATCTTCCTAGCCACACAAGTTCTCTTGCTCAATATCTATGCCTGAAATAACTCTCCAAACTGATCCTGTCTCCTCCAAACTCCCCTCATGGGTTCTCCCATAATTTTTCGTTGGTTGTTCAGAAGGTTCCTGGTCTTGCTTTTCTTATGTTAGAGGGTCTCGTGGGTCAATCATGGTCAATGAGGTGGTACTTATTGTACCCTGGCTGACAATCCTCAACTATCCTAGCCAATCCTCCATACTTCCATTCATTGTGGGTAGTTGGTTTCTCAACTACCAACACCCCCCTGCCCTTGATAACTGATTAACTTTGAATTTAGGAAAAAGGAGTTAATTGATTATTTCCCAAAACTAATTTGGCAATGTGGCATGGGGTCCTTAGTATGTTGAGTTCCCTCTAGGTCCCCTCACTTTTCCCTCTCGTGGTATCATGGCCAGTACTAGAGCTCCACCCCCTTTAATTAGTTGATTGATTTTTCTTTTATTAAACATTATGTATTACATTCTTCATATGCCATGTAATGACAATATTATCTCCATACTGAGATCAAATCATCACTAAACACACTTTATTACAAATTAATCAATGGATCAAAATGGGGTGTTACGCTACACTTGAAATTTGAGTAAACCTATAAGGGGATAAGTAAAAAATATAAGTAAAAAATGCAGTGTTCCTTCTTTCCCACCAAAACTATTTACACTTATGGTAGACATCATCATATTGAATCCTATTTGTTCTTTTAAAGTTGATATTGATAGTACATTTTTTGTTTTGAGACCAACTTTTTACCTCAAAATTCCCCTAATGGGTGTTGTGGGTGGTTTTATATTTCTTAGTGAGATCAAAACAAAAAGAAAGCAAAACTCAATAGTGTTCTCTTGAGAGGACGTCTTCAATAGACTCAATTAAAATCATTCCTTATTTCTACAATTCTAACTAGTATGGATAGCTAGGGTAAAAATATTGTGGACAAATACATGCTTATACTAAGAAGAATTCCATTCAACCTCAACTTGAGTTTTATTGTTGAATGAAAAATTTATAACAATATTTAAAAAATTGCTTTCTAAATATATATCTAATGCACATTAAAAAATTATTTCTAGGAAGTTAAGAAATCACATTTAAAGGGTTGGCGTTTTTGGAAATCCAACTAACTTTTTTCCAGGAAAAAATAAAATCTCCACACCCCATTCTTGAGATCTACTCCCCTAGATCTCTACCATAATATCTATGGACACCTTCAAGCCAAAACACCCTATTTATCACTAAGTCTTTAGGTATCTATCCACTTTGTCATAACTAGAGTTGTAAAGTGTAGAGAGTAAATCTAGCTCCCCTCACTTTTGAATGAAAAAGAACAAGATTTCAAATCTATAATGTATAAGAGTGTTCCGTATATTTAATGATTAAGAGTCACAATGGTATCATCCCTAGCAATTGATCACTAATGTTTGGGGATCAAAACCAACAAGCACACCAACAAATTCATTCCATTCAAAACTCTCTTTGAATTTGTTTGAAATTTTGTTCAAGTGGTTAATGTTTTTGAATAAAATAGAATCAAAGGAGTTGTCAAATAAATAAATAAATAAAAATACACATTTAAATCCATATCTAATATACACCTACATCACCTCAAAGATGAGACGTTGTAGGTTGCATATGTGGAATTCAAATACTTTATATTTGGGCATCTATGTCAATTCCATATATGCATTTTAGAGCATAGAAATATCTATATGCAAGTCAAATTGGGTTTAGAACTACAAATTAATATATATGTATAGGGATCACTAATATTTGTAGAAATCACACATTAATATTCAGTCCAAAAATGGTTTTTCTTGCAATAGGCCTACTCCTAATATTCAAGTATGAAAGCCTACCTAATAAGCAGTTTCAAGTAACAATATTACCTCCATATCTGTTTTGTTCATCTTTGGAAAGCCAATAATGAGTAGTGGTGATTAATGACACACTAAAATTAAAAGAAGGTAATATTAAATTATATGCATTATAGAAGTATATACAAGTGAAATGCTAGTACACAATTTTGTTTAAGCACATACTCTAAAATTGTGAACATAATTTTTGGTGCACAAGTTTCCTTAGCTTCATGGAAGGTAGTGGCTATACTTACAACTCCATTGTTGTAGTTTGGTGGACAACCAATATCTATAAGTCACTAATAGAGCTACATAACTAGATCGTCACTATTAGATTGCAAAAAATATGGAACTAGTGCACTTACACGTTCACAAATTGTAGATGCTACAAAAATGAATATTGACAAAGTCAACAATGTAAACAAAAGGAAAGGGGTAGAATCAAACTCTTTATTTAATACTGTGGCCACTTTTGTCCTATGGGTTACAATTTGTAGACATAATTCTTTCTAACCCGGACTGGATCATTATATTAGTGATCCAATCTAGATCACTAATATGTCCATAAATCCATACAAACTCAGGGATGCCATGCAAGAATAATTCATTCACAACAATTGAATACCCAAGGCATAAGTAAACACTTATCTGATCATAAATGAATATCCTAACCAATTGTTGGAGGGTGATCACTTTTCCACCCAACCATAGGCTCAAATGCACTAATCCTCTCTGTAACTGGCCAAACCCTTGCCAGGCCATGATAACACCAGGTAATTTCTTAGACTTTCAGATAAATTGAGAGTGTGAGGGCCACTCTCCCTCACAACAACCACTAGTTGTAAACCCATTTTCTTTCACATGTCATGCTTAGGGTCTCCACAAGGTTTCTCATATTCATTCTCAATTGAATTATCTCAACACAAGGGAGTCCCTTCACTGCCTTTGTGTTCCCTCTATGTCCTCCCCTCTCAGTGCCATTTCCATTACCCAACAAGCATTAAGCTCATGGCCCTCTCATCCCATGTAAATTTCAAGGTTCTCTACCTAGCCACATGAATTCTATTGCTCAGTACTTATGCCTAAAATAACTTTCCAAACCAATCCTCTCTCCTCCAAACTCCCCTCGTGGGTTCCCCCACAGTTCTTCTTTGTTTGTTTAGAAGGTACATGATCTTCCTTTTCTTGTGTCAGAGGGTCTTGTGGGTCAATAATGGTAAATGAGGTGGCACTTATTGTACCTTGGACGACAGTCCTCAACTGTCCTGGACATTCCTCCATACTTCCATTCATTATGGGTAGTTGGTTTCTCAACTAGCAACCCCCCCCGGCCACTTCATTACCGATTAGCTTTGAATTTAGGAAAACGGAGATAATTGATTATTTCCCCTCTAGGTCCCCTCACTTTTCCCTCTTGTGGTATCATGGCCAGTACTAGTGCTCCACCCCCTTCAATCAGCTGATTGGATTTTATTCTATTAAACATTATGCATTACATTGTTTGTATTCCATGGCATGGCAACAATATCTCCATGCTGATATCAAATCATCACTAAAAATACTTTATTACAAATTAATCAGGTGATCAAAATGGGGTGTTACACTACACTTGAAATTTGAGTAAACCTATAAGGATATAAGTAAAAAATACAAGGAAAAAAAGTAGTGTTCCTTCTTTCCCACCAAAAATATTTACCCTTATGGTTGACATCATCATATTGAATCCTATTGGTTCTTTTAAAGTTTATATTGATAGTACATTTTTTGTTTTGAGGGCCACTTTTTACCTCAAAATTCCCCTATTGGGTGTTGTGGGTGGTTTTCTATTTCTCAATGAGATCAAAAGAAAAACAAAGAAAAACCCAATAGTGTTTTCTTGAGACGACTTCCTCAATAGACTCAAGTAAAACCATACCTTATTGTTACAATTGTAACTGGTATGGATAGCTAGGGTAAAAATATTGTGGACAAATACATGCTTATACTAAGAAGAATTGCATTCAACCTCAACTTGATTTTTATTGTTGAATGAACAATTTATAACAATATTTAACAAATTTCTTTCTAAATAAATCTCTACTACACATCACAAATTTATTTCTAGGATGTTAAGAAAGCTTATTTAAAGGGTTGGCATTTTTGGAAATCCAACTAACTTTTTTCCATGCAAAAATCAAAGCTCCACACCCCATTCTTGAGATCTACTCCCCTAGATATCTGCCATGATACCTATGCACAACTTCAAGCCAAAAAACCCTATTGATCACTAAGTATTTTTGTAGCTATCCACTTGTTCATAGCTAGAGTTGTAAAGTGTGTAGAGTAGAGCTAGCTCCCCTCACTTTTGAATGGAAAAGATCAAGACTTTATATTCATAATGTATAAGAGTGTTCCATATCTATAATGTATAAGAGTCACATGGATAACAACCCTAGAAATTTATAACTAAATTTTTTGGATCAAAACCAACAAGAACACCAACAAATTCATGGCACTCAGAGCTCTCTTTTCATTTGTTTGAAATTTTGTTCAAGTGGTTAATGTTTTTGAAAAAAAAGAATCAACTTAGTTTTCAAATAAATTATAAAAACAAATACACATTTAAATCCATATCTAATATGCACCTACATCACCTCAAATATGAGACGTTGTAGGTTGCATATGTGGAATTCAAATACTTGATATTTCAGCATCTATGCCAATTCCATATATGCATTTTAGAGCATAGAAATATCTAGATGCAGGTTGTAATCACACAAATTGTAGGTTCGGAAAATCCCAACCCAAACCACAAGAGTGTGAAAACTATGGGAGTACCTACCAACTATCACCTTAGATAGACACTCCCCTCACTTTAGTGATGATAAATCACCACAAGGAGGGAATCCTGGTAACCCTAAGGGGATTGAGATGGAAAGTGAGAAGATGATGGAGAAAACCCCTATAGGTCAGATTTGGAGAATGATAAAGGCTTGGAGATGAAGTCTTTTTGGTGAAGAATGGTTTCCAAGCATTGAGTACCTGCACCACGGTGTTATCCCTGCTCAGAACAAGACAATTGATCGAGATACAAGTCTTAAAATCAAGGGGAACAAGCAAGAAAATCTTGTTGTCCCAAAATGCATCATATATATATATATATATATAATGTGTTACTAGTTGCAAATTTAACCACCAAAATCATAAAACAATTATTGGATGATCAAGTACCAAACATGTAGATAACATTCCAATACAAAAAACACAATCTTTGATGGTAAATTAGGGCTGCAAAATGGTGTTATCAACAATGCATTAGGGAAACTTTATGTCTATAGGAAAAAAATTATACAGTTGCAAAATCTAACCACTAAGATCATCAAACAGTCCACCCAAAATATAGACAATGACAAGTAAATTAGTTATGGCATCTTGCAAGAAAATTTTAATGGTAGAATAGTGAGCAATGAAAGAGTTTAGGTGAGTTTTTATAGAGCCCTAATAACTGTATAAATAAATTTATTACATCAATAAATTCCTTGGCTAAAAGAGGATTCCCTTAGGGCATAAGAAAGCTTATAACATTAAGAAAATATTCCAACTCGAACAAATGCAATATCTCGCAATTTCATGTATACCAATGGAATGATTATATATCTCCAATGCAAGTAGATGAGTGCCTAGTCAATTGGGTGATGAATTCCCTTGTGTAAGAGCTATTTTTATTACTTCTCTAGGGGTGTAATCCCTTTCACTCCCAATAGCAAACAAAACTAGCAAGGTAAATCTAGGAGGGTGTAAGCCCTTTTACTCCTCCTAGTAAAATTTTCTAAAATATGTTTATTCAATATAAGGATGGATATTAGTGGAGGGTGTATGACCTTATACTCCTCCTAGATTTTAGACAATAATAACCATGAAAAAAGAAGAAACACTAACAATATGCAGAAATTTCTTACCAATTTCAAGAGATAGCAAGATAAACCCTAGTTTACCAAGAATATTCCACCACAATAGCAAGAAAAAATCATCCAAGAGATAGCGCACCAATTTTTTCTCCAATATACACTTTCATCATCCACAAAAAATTCAAGAAAGAGAGATAGATTAAATTCCCAAGAAAGGCACAAATTTCAACGAAGAAAGGTCTAGGCCTCAAGTTAGTTGTGTTAAAATGAAATGTCACAAGGCCTTTATTTATACAAGACCTTCTAAAATTAGTTTTTCCAATTAACTTTAGGGTAAAACACAAATTAGGTAGGTAGACCTCCTAATTTTCCCCTTTACAAAATCAGTTTCAAAATTACAAAAGAAACAAGCCCTAAAAGATGACACCATATCCCTTAGGGGTGACATTTTGGCATAGAAATCAAGTCGTTGAGTATCTTGAGGCAATTGTTGGGCCTCCAAAGGCATAACCTCCATGTGCAAGAGCCTCCCTCCATAAAAAACATGTCAATTCATCATCAAACCCACCAATACCATCGAACCCTATCCCTTAAAGGTGACATCATGCCCTAGAAAGTGATGTTTTGAGCCTCCAAGGTCAAACATTGGGAAAAGGGGGTATACATTTCCTTCTCCGGGATGTCAAATCCCACCTCCAAAGGCAAGGTTCATCATCTATATTTCCCCAAGGCATGGGGCATAACAACCACTCCATGGGATTCATGCACCAAAGAAGGCCCAAGCGAGGCTTGTTCCTTCACAAATGTCCACCAAGCAAGGTCCTGCAAAAACAAGTAAATGCGCCCTCCAAAGGTCTCAAGTCAAATGTATCATGCCAAGTAAAATCACATTTAATACAAGATCCATCTAAACATGTGCATCAAATCTACCTTTTCAAATTAAACAAATGCTCAAAGACCCTATGCAATTTTCCAAATTTAGATATGGGAGGGGTGTCATAATGCCCTATTGGGTGAACCAATTCCTCAAGTATGGGAGGGTCAAAAGGACAATCCTTTCTAAGTCATGTAGTGGGTATGAGGTGGATGGG
>SNQJ01S0019345.1:156681-167913 GCA_010110895.2 Picea sitchensis | reverse complement strand
CCACCTTCATCATCAATACTTTATTTTCTTCAATCATGTCTCTCACAAGGTGATATTGAATACCAATATTCTTTGTCTTTGAATGATAAGTCGGGTTCTTCGCCAGAAAAATTGCACTTTGACTGTCACAATCTATCCTTACAGCTTTTTGTACCAACCTAATACCTGAACACAATCTTTGTAACCATATTGTTTCCTTACTTGCATGAGTGGCTGCCATGTATTCAGCTTCTATAGTTGAAAGTGCCACTACAGCCTGTCTTTTTCTCATCCAAATTATTGCTCCTCCAAACAGAGTAAACATATACGCACTTGTAAATATCCTACGATACAGATCTCTAGCCCAGTCTGCATCCAAAAATCCATGTATATCCACCACTATGTCCAATCCTGGTCTTCCTTCATAGCACAATCCATAGCTAGTAGTGCCACGCAAATACCTGAAAACCCTTTTTACTGTTGTCCAATGCTCCTTCCCTGGTTTTGACATATACTTGCTCAAAACTCCCACTACATGTGCAATGTCTGGTCTAGTACAGACCATTGCATACATAAAACTGCCAACTGCACTCGCATATGGAACACGAGACATGTCCTCCTCCTCTTCCTGTGTCTTGGGACACTAATCCACAGATAACTTTAACCCAGCAGGAATAGGAACCTTGAACGATTTACATTCCTGCATATTAAACCTTTGCAATATTGTCTCGATATATTTTCTCTAATTTAACCAGAGTTTCATATTTTTCCGATCTCTTTTAATTTTCATTCCCAAAATGAAATTTGAAGCTCTGAGATCCTTCATGTCAAATTTAGAGGACAAATGAGTTTTCACATCCTGGATAATCTCCTTGTTGTTTCCTATCAGCAACATGTAATCCACATACAAGACCAAATAAATCAAATGATCACCAATGAATTTAAAATACACACAATGATCCTCTTTGCTTCTTTTGAAGCCAAGTCCCAGCATATAAGTATCAAATTTTTGATACCACATACTTGGTGATTGTTTTAAACCATACAAGGATTTTTTTAGCTTGCATACCATCTCCTTCTTTCCCTTCACAACATAACCTTTTGGTTGCTTCATATAGATTTCTTCTTCTAGATCCCCATGTAGGAATGTTGTCTTCACATCCATATGTTCTACTTCAAAATCAAATGCAGCAGCAACAGATAACAAAAATATTATAGAGGTTAATTTGGCAACATGAGAAAAAATCTCACCAAAATCAATTCCCTCAACCTGGGAATAACCCTTTGCTACTAATCGAGCTTTGTATTTCTCCACTTTTCCTTCTGCATTCAGCTTCTTTTTAAATACCCATTTGCTTCCAATGAGCTTTCTTCCAGTCGGAAAATCCACTAGATCCCAAGCCTCATCCTTATCCAAAGATGTCATTTCTTCATCCATGGTCCTTTTCCAGAGATTTCCATCCTCTGAATCCACTGCCTCCCTGACAGTTCTAGGATCATCATCAGTAATAGAAAAAGAAAAATTTGAATGGAAATCAGATGGAGTATACCTTTCTGGTAGCCTTCTTCTCGAACCGATCTCCTCAATACTGGAGTATGAGGATCTTCTTCTTCTGATTCTTGTTCTTCTGTAGAGTCTGATTCATCATCCTTTAAATCAAACTCTATTTTCTATGGTTCTTCCTTACTTGGTAAAACTTCTTGTTTAACAACATCCTTAATTTCTCTAAAGACCACATCTTGGCTATACACTACCTTCTTAGTTCCTGGGTTCCAAATCTTATAACCTTTAAGACCATCTTTATATCCAATAAAGATACACTTTTCAGCCTTCTTATCTAGCTTACTCTTGTTTTCCTTTGGAACGTGAACATATGCATCACAACCAAATACGTTGAGATGTGTGAGAGAAGGTTCCTTACCAGTCCATACCTCTTGTGGAGTCTTGTCATCCAACACTGATGAGGGTGATATGTTGACCAGGTAACATGTAATACCCACTACCTCTGCCCAAAATTATTTCCCTAACCCGACACTACTAAGCATGCACCTTGATTTTTCCATCAACATCATGTTCATCCTTTCTGCAACTCCATTCTGTTGAGGTGTGTATGGAGTAGTCTTTTTCCTTTCTATACTACACTTCTTAAAGAATTCTTCAAATTCATTCCCGCATAACTCTCTGCCATTATCTGTCCTCAACACCTTAATTATTTTCTCTGTTCGATTCTCAACAAGAGCCTTAAACTCTTTAAACCTGTCAAAGACTTCAGATTTCTTCCTGAGGAAATATATCCAAGTATTACTCGATAAGTCATCTATAAATGAGACATAATACACATATTTTTCCAATGATGGGACCAACACAGGTCCAAAAACATCACTATGAACTAGTTGTAAAATTCCTTCTGTCATCGTTGCACCAGCGGGGAATCTTACCCGATTCTACTTCCCATATAGAAAATGTTCACATAAATCAAAATCCAGAGAGAATTTAGACATACCTTCAACCATACCTTTACCATGTAGTAGTCGAAGACCCTTCTCTCCGATATGCCCCAGTCTTTGATGCCACAACATAACCTTTTCTCCGAAGACTGTAGGAGTTCTTTCTTCTTCAAATCCAATATCAGGAACAATGGAACTATTACACCCATCACTAATAGTGCTCCCTTTCATCTTATACAGAGTTCCAAACCAAACTCCCTTCAACAACACCATTTCTCCTTGAACTATCCTGGAAGTTTCCTTTTCAAATATTGTTTTTACCCCTACATTGTCCATTTTGCTTACAAAAATCAAATTTCTATCCAAACCTAGGATGTGCAGAACACCAGGAAGTGTTATAATCCTTCCATCTATGAGCCTCAACTTGATTTTTTCTCGTCCTATGATTCTGGTTGTCAAATCATCACCTAATAAAACATTACCTCCATCATACCTTTCATATTTTCATAACCACTACCTGAGGGGAGTCATATGAAAGGATGCACCAAAGTCAACCAACCATTCATCATGATCTACATGTGTGCTTGAAGAATCCAAGTACACACCCCCTCCTTCTTCCTTGGAGGTATTTTATTTTGTAGAAGGAGATTCTTCAGATCCCTTTTTTTTCTCAATTTTGGATCTACACTGCTTCTTACAGTGCCCTTCTTTTCCACATCTCCAACATACCTTTGCAAAATTTCCAGGAGATTTAGATCTACCCTTAGACTTAGATCTCCCACTTGAGAACTTAAATCTATTTCTTTCCTGGGAACGTCCTCTTGCAAATAATGTGTTTGTTCTTTGTCCTTCCATATTCTTTCTTCTCATCTCCTCCGACAACAAGGATGAGACCACTTCATCAAACTTCAAGGAAGTTGTATTACTACCTAGAGCTACCAAACTCCACATAAGGTCCAAACTTGATATCTAGAGCTTCCATGAGGATCGTCATGTTGCGAGAAATGTTAGAGAAATGTAATTTCATCTTTGAAAATATCTCATGTGAGTCATCCCTTGGGTTGTTACTATACTCATCTACCATGCCATTGTTTGAAAATTCCTTCTTTAAGTCAATTTTTGGAGATCCTGCAATTTCCCACAAAAACCCCAAAGAAAACTACTTGGATACCAATATGATATGTAAACTACCATGGATATTCCACTGGAACAATTCATGACAATAAATCTTACAAGCTCCTACAAAATCTTTGTTATGTAGTGTTTACATAAGATTAAAATTTAATATTATTAGCATGTTGCTCAAAACACTCAAATAATCTAAGAATGAAAATAAAAGAAGTTAAAAAAAACATCACATCGTTCACACAATAAACACCATATGTACCCTAGGAAACCCAATATGGGAAAACCCTACCAAAATGTGGTGATTGTGTCTTGGTCTTTTCTTCTCATATATAAAATGAAAAATGCAAATAAATATGTACACACTGTGGAGTTTCCATGGAAATTATGGATTGTATCGTTGCTACAGGGCCTTGTACTTCCTTTGTTCTACTCACAGTTTTCCACTCCCTTGCTATGTTTAACTATGGAACACTAATCAATAACCCTTTCCTTTCCTAGCAACCTAATATTTAACATGTCTTGATAGTCATCTATGGTTAGGGTTAGGCTTTTTTCATACCTCAACTCCCTACTAGGTTTAGGGTTCTAGACCCTCTAGAATCTTCTTGAAAGTCCACATGTGACTAGCTCCACATGTGTGATTAATGGGTGCTGACATGACATCCACTTGATACCATGGTAGTCAAAAGCATATGTTAACTTGTAGAAGGAATAACTTCCTCATACATACTTTGATTCAAGTAATATTTATATTGTTGGAAAGATATTCACATGTAGAACAACGTTAGAGCATGTGAACTTTGCTCACAAACTTTTGACCCTAAAAACAATTGTTTAATGCCCCAAATGAGCTCTAGAAGTTTAATTAGGACCTCAAATCACCAAAACTTGAACTACCCCTAAAATGGGTCATACAAGTCAAAAGCTCCATTTTTTACACTCAGAAAGTACCAAAATAGATGGCAAATCATATATTGATCCATTTCAAATCAATGAATCTTCATTTTGTACATTGTTATAAATTTAAGGATAAAATGAGGACCTTATGCAATTGCTTAGATTGGTCCGCATAGTTTGAAAAAATTCCTCATAATTCCTAAAAAAGGACGAAAATTGAAACTCTGACCATAATGAGCTATGATCTTCTTGGTAGTATTTTGACCACTTTTCCTCAATGTAGTTATGTGAAAGAACTTAGTGTTCATTCCTCCATCCTAGACAACAACATTCTAGAAATTTGTCTCTAGTCATATTCCTTTATCTTGATACCATCTAATTCCTTAAGAATAACTTTCTTTGCTTGCCTATTATCTTAGTTTAACTCCTCTACAATCATCTTCTCTTGAGTATTTTATAATCTAGTTTGTGGCTTTGTCCTCCAACTTTCCATATTATCAAAGGCTATGTTTTTCTAGTCCTTAATACAAGATGAGAACCATTTCAACCTACTTCAAAACATGAAAGTGTGTTTTTCAACCCTGTAACTCCCTGCATCTACAACTCCTTCGAAAGAGAAACGGTGCATGTTGAGCTTTGAAAGGTTGAACTTGATAGAGGCATCACCTCAAAGGGAAAATAACAAGTTCTAATCGGATTGGGTTGTGATTTGAGCCAACTCATTAATACACTACACTCATAACAATAATATTGTAAACATTCCACAATGAAAGCTTTGTCTAGAAGAGAATTTTCATAATTCAAGCAATTTATTACTAGAAATAAGTGTCAACTTAACCCCAAGGGCTATCTTAATCAATCAATCAATCAAACCATCCAACAAAAGCATGTTTGTCGACAGGGAGGCCATAGATCACAGGTTCAAATCTAGTCGGGTCCCTTGGGATTACAAACAACTTTTCTTTACCCTTCCTCTAGATATTCTAAGTAAGAGGCGGGTGGATCCTGCAAGATTTTCCTTGTGAAAAAAAAGTGTCAACTTCAAGAAGTTTAAACTTAGAACACTTACCTACATATAGCTTCATGGTCTTTAGCCCATTGTTTGTTTCATTAGATCATTGTCAAATGTTTTTAGTAATTGAACAATCCTTACTTCCAACAAGGGATCAAGAAAAAATGGTTCCATAAGATGTTGCTTAGGTATATCATCTTCCCAAGATCCCATATTTTTCATATTAAAGGCCAATTTATTATCCTTTTAGTTAGCACGTCAATTAAGTATAATCAACTAGCTCATCCTTCAAACGTACACCTTCCAACGACTTTGTAGTGGCTCTCATGTCTTAAGACTTCCAAAGTATCCCACTTGAGGAAACTATGTCCTTCGTATTATGAATGATTCCTTCATCTTCCATGTTAACATTGTAGCATTTGTTGAAGTTCCTCAAGATCCTTATTTAAGTGATCAAGGTGACTGCTCAAGTTATTCATGGCCATCGCTAAACAAATATTGAATTTGGTGGTTTTAAGTCTAGAATGACAAGACCTTATTTGGGGCCTTTCTCGACGTATTTTAGGGTTAAAACTCAAGGTAGTTATTTAAACCTGAATTCCTTATTGTAGAACATTTTGTTAATGAGAGAAACCATACATCTCTTCTCAAAGATAGAGACCACCATTCTTAGCCAGTGTGTATTGTACAATGTTTTTCATTAGTCACTCACTAATAGAATTTGGTTTCATTGTGTTACTATGTGTTTTATGTCATCTCTTTCTCCACTTACTTAAATTTAGATCAGTGGTATCAAAGCCATTTGTTATATAACAACTTTCCTCTTGAACAAGATTTTGATACAGAAGTGGACCTTTACTTTCCTAGTCAATCCAAACAACCTTAGATGGTGGACAAGAAAGATGATGTGTCAAGAGATCCTACCAAATTGTTGCTCCAGGAATCCCTCGAGCAGTAGACAATTCAAATGATAGACCACTTTTCCTAAATCCCTCAATGAGTCTGAACAATGAGGGATGCACCTTTGATAAGAAACTCCTTCAAAGGAAGGACATTGTTTAAGGTAAGTTAACTTTGATATTCCTTTGTTTTAAGGTAAAATAGATGCAAAAGCTTTAGAGAAATGGTTAGATCAATTAGAGGGGTGTTTTTCTATCAATAACTTTTCCCACATCAAAAATATTACCTTTGCACAATTGAAAGCCATTCCCCTCATCCCACTGCCAACAAATGATAGATGACTTTAAAAAGTTTGAAAGCATGAAATGATCCACTTGAGGGGATTTTGTGGATGCCCTCTAGGAAGAGTATTTCCCTATCATAAACTAAGATGGACTACCCAGCATTAATGTTGAGGCCAGTATCTACAGAGGTACACTAACACCTACCATACTTTGTAGGCAAAACTTGGCACCAACAACTCTAAGTGACACAAAGTTCTCAAAAATCAAAGCAACCTACATAAGTACATACAACCCAAGATAGAATCCTTGCACATCTCATTATTGGGAGTGGTTTTCCATTACATGGTCAAGAATGAGGAATTTTTTTTGCATGAGGGTAAAAAAATGTTTATCATACGACCAAGGAAAATTGTAAGGATTCATACTTATCCTAAAGTGTAGAGACCTTGGAGAATCTTATGAAGTATTAAAATGCCAACCAAAAAATATTTGGCAATATTTTGTAAAATTATTCAAATTTATAAGGATTTTATATAGTCTCTAGAAAATTTTGACGATTTTTAAATCAAAATGCTTTTATCCTATAGAATTTGGGCAAGACATTTTAAGAAAAAAAAATATTGAAATTGGCAAAAAAAATTCAGAAAAAAAACATGGAAATTTTCCCTAAAATCAACTACAACCCAAAGGTGAAGGTCACCCTAAAACTCATAACAAAGCGTGGAGAAAAGATACCCAACCTCAAAATAACAACCCAAAGCCTCATGCAACAATCCTAACTTTGTTGAAACATATCACATAGCATGCACTAGTTGTAAGTAAACAAGTTTCTCACTTTCATCTCCAAGATGGGATTTTGTACCCTTTAGGCCACCTCTATGTTCCTTTAGGAGAGCATGAAAAGATGATTTAGGAGGCACATTACACTGAGGTAGTAGGCCACTCCAATGTGGAGAAGATAGTGGCAGTGCTTAGTAAGTACTTGTTTTTCCAAAGCTTTGCCATCACATTAACAAACACATTTGGTCATGCACCATCTATCACATTGCCAAGCCAACAATCAAGAAGCAAGAATTGTACAATGAAAAACTTACTCTTGATGAGCATTTAGAATTAATCTTTGTGAACTTTATGAAAGGCCTACCCTTAACCAAGCACGATCACAATTGTTTATTTCTAGACGTTGATATGTTCTTTGAGATGACAATTTTGGCACCTTGTAAGAAGAGCATCACAACAAAAGCCACTACTAGGCTCTTCTTCAAGCATGTGAGGGCTCATTTTGGGTTGCCAACGACCATTTTTTCAATTAGGCACATTAAACCCCAAGTATTTTATAATATAGAATTTGGTCCATGATAGACATCAAATTGACCAAATCGACTCATTATGAAAATTTTGAGGTAAAAAATGGGCCTCAAGATGAAAAATGTACTATCAAAATCAACTTTAAAAGAACCAATGGGATTCAAGATGATGATGTCAACCATAAAAGTAAACATTTTTGGAGGGAAATGAAAAAAACTATTTTTTTAAATCATATTTTTGACTTGTATCCTTATAGGTTTACTCAAATTTCAAGTTAGGCACTTGTTGGATGCCATTAAATACCACATCCAACGAGTGTCTACACTTGAAATTTGAGTAAATCTAACCGCAACCAACAAGTGTCTACACTTGAAATTTGAGTAAACCTATAAAGAGATAAGTCGAAAATACGATTAAAAAAACTGTTTTCTATCTTTCCCTTTGAAAAATCATAACTCTTATTTTATTATTAATTTATTATTTTCCTTAGGAGACCCATTTTAGACCTCAAATTTCCCCTAATGACCTTCCATCCATAGACCAGTATAAAAATAAAGGTAGTGAACAAAATGATTATATGTTTGTTTAAGATGTACAATTTCAAACATCCTCTCATATGGGATCACAATATTCCTTATGTGCAGTGGCTACAAAAGAACTCTCCAGTTCTATTGGACATAGCGTATTCTAGGTGTGCCTAGGGTTCCAACTATTGGCCTTAATTGTTGTAGCATTAGCCATTGCATAAACACGAGTATCCCAAGATCAGAGAGAAGCAGATAAAGCATCCAAGTTTGTTGAACATTTAACAGCGAGTACATGACATCTTGCAAAAGACTAGCACCAAGTACAAGTAAAGACATCATCAACATTGGATTCTTCACTACAAGGTGTGGTTGCACTTGTAGAAAGAGAAACTCAAAAGACCAAATAGGCATATCACCCCATACAACATCACCAAGCAAATGGATCATAATGCTTTTGAGCTTAATTTTTCACCCTACCTTGTCTTGGACCCTGTTTTTAATTTAGAGCTACTTCAACTATATTTTCCACCTCTAGTGCATTAGTGATGGAAAAGGAAACAACAAATACGGAGTTAAACCCTGATTGCAAAACCTCCACTACAACAGACCAAATTGTGGACCACATATTGAAGAGCCCTCAGTAGTAGGACATACAACTCTACCAGGTTGATAAAGCAGAACAATGTTTCCACCAAGGGAAGTGGTTCACTAAGAACCAGATCTTGCAAAGGTTTACCCGCTTAATCTAAGAACTTGACACATCAGAACCATTCCAATCTATGGGGTGTAATTGATCTACAACACCTTTCAGGTTGTCCAAGGCCATCTCTGAACAAATCCTAAATTTGGTGATTTTGGGTCTCCTTATTTCTTCATTATCAACCTAGTCAATGGTGTTCTCAAAAAAAGAGCATCCCAATTGGAGTACATATGTGAAAGTTGTGGCATGGATAAGTTGACATTCCAACTCAACAACCCGAGGCCTATATTTTTAACTTTAACTCCTAGCATTAGGGTTGTTGTCTTAGGGCTTTTGAGAGATCATTGTTGTCATTCTTGACCAATATGTATTGTACATTGTTTTTCACCATTCATTCATTGATAGAATTCAGTTTTCACTTTATTATCATGTTATATATTCAACTCTTGCTCAAATCACTTAAATTTTATCCAATTAGTCTTTCTAGACTATTAACTATACAATTGGAGATTATTCTTTTTGCGGGACCCTTTTGGGAAAAATCCTCATAAAATAGTCATAAGAGTGATAGTATCCACATTTAATCAAGACTTTCTCATATATATATATATATATATATATATATATTGGTGGTTGCATAAAGATTACAATTGATAGCTTCAAGAATGTCTTTAATACAATTAAGGAGACAATAGTCTTCCTAGGTTTGTTTCTAATCACTTCAAAACATCTAATATCCATGTACAACTAAGGTGGTCGATAGCCTCAAGTTTGTTTCCAATCACTCCCCAAACATCTAAAAGGATTAGCGTTGTTTCTATTCAAGGGTTAAACCCATTAAGTTCGTTTCATTATTAAATATTTTCTTTATATCCTCCTCAACAATGAAAACGACCACAGCAAAAGTCCATGCCATGAAATAAGTTTAAGATCTAAAATCTTTGAAAACCAACTAACATTACCCAACAATTAAAAGTGTGGAAATATATTTATCCCAATCATCACCAACCTATCCAATTCAACAATATTGAGTAAGTACAATTCAAAAGTTAACATTTGAATTGTAACAAAATATCTTTGGATTGGAGAGGTTGATGATGATTGGGATGAATATCTTTTTCCAAACTTGAAGGGCTCGGTAATGCTAGTTGGTTTTCAACGACTTTAAGAGATCGTAAACTTCTTTCATGGCATGGTTTCAAACAATCCAATTGGCTCTCTGCCTGTCAATATTAGACTAATTTCAAATGCATTAATGTCTAATTAAAAATAAGTGGATATGGTGTAATACTTTCAAGTCAAGACACTGCATTAAATGTGAATTAATATTAACAAATTGTTTAATGTTATCAATATATCATTAAAAATAAAAAGGTCAAGATAGCTTACAAGCCAGTTGTATCCGGAACAAGCCACCTGCTATATCTGGAACAGGCAAGATGCCACAAAAGTTTATAAAAAGATAAATAAGCAAATTTCATACAATGTCTACTAATATTTAATATTCATTTCACAAATATATGTTATTTCACTATTATGGCAATTAGCAATGTATGCAAACAACTATGTTACTTGTCATCAATACCTCATACATATAAAATTAAAATTATTTATAAGAAATCTAAGAAATCTACTAACTACTTGTCAAGATCAATATCTTATACATATCAAAGTAAGATTATTACGTTGAAAGGTGTTTTCTACATCTTAGTATGAAGAAGATGTGTAATTCCTTCTATGCTCAATATGGAGTTGATACAAGGCATGTTAGAAAAACAGGACCGCGGAGCAATAAAATAAAACAAATGCGGAAACAAAACACAGAAGATACACAATACAGTAAAGACACAGATTTATGTGGTTCACCTAGTGTGTGCTACGTCCACCAGAGAAATTGCCAGTGTTAGATTACTGAGAGGGGGGGTGAATCAGTAATAACGTAATTATAATCATTTTTCTTCAAATGTTATATCAATGTAGAATTATTATCCAATAATGAGCAGTAATAAATAAACAATCACACACATGCACAGTACACCAGTGTTTTAC
>SNQJ01S0019345.1:74754-117216 GCA_010110895.2 Picea sitchensis | reverse complement strand
ATTTCAGACCTAATTCTAGAAGCCTCTTATGACTGATCAATCAACAAATTTTATTTCATTTAAAATGTGCTAAGGCTTGGCTCTATTACAGCCCAGAGTCAACTCTTGCGACAACAGGGTCGATTTCCTCCTCCTCTACAAATATCTCAACATAAAATCATAACATAATTATGAATTAGGTTGCTTTACCCTTCCTTTATAGCTTCCTGAAACCCTAATTCATTGTTGACCTTTTCCCTCTAAGTGACTTTTACTTTATTTTATTATTTCTTGATTAAATCACTTAATTAATTAACCATTTTACCTCTAAAAAGTGATTTATCCATCCTGATGGCTTCTCTGGCCACTGAAAGTCACTTCTCATCATCTTATCCTGTACTACTCTTCCTCTTGATTTCGATGAGCTATTACACTAAAAGGTTTCTCCAAGCAATATGCCCATTATGACCTTCTTAGTGAATTTAATTAAGATATGACCCATAATAACTCAAAATTACGGAAATCGTTGAAATGCAACGAAACCAAAGTCAAGTTGTGCGGAATGGATCCTAATGATGAATGATGCAAGTCGGGCCCAATAAAACCCCTCAATATCTCTCAAACCCTATGTTACCCCTATCTAGCTACTCTGGTAGACATAACACTCTGTAATGTTGTAATGTCCCAAAATGGGGACATTATAATGAACACAAGTTGTTGATCTGATCCAATTCAAAAATCCCTGAAATGAATACTAGTCGTTGGTTTGATCAACCTTTCAAAACAATCGAACCTTATGGATTTTTAAATTTACACTGACAAATCTCAACCGTAGATCTCAATATCAAAAGAGATCCCGACCATCAATTCGCCAAACTGCCTGTAACTCTACAACAGCCATTAAAACCCGAAATTCAGCCATTCCAATTCGAATTTGACTCTGCAATTTGCAGATTAACTTCATTAAATTCTCTTAAACAGTTATGATTCATTTTAACATGAATCTTGACCACGAATTTGGGGATTTACTATGATTTGCTCCTGTTTTCCCCAATTTTGCCACAAGCAAATCTATAGCAGCAAATTTTACCAAAATTTGCAATGATTCTTGGCCCATACGACTCAGTGTGGAACCAATAGATTTGATACCACTTTGTAACATACCAAGGCAGTAGTTGAGCATCATTACGTGCAAAATACACATTAAAATAAAGATTTTAATGCTTAATTAAATTCCTATAGCTTACCAACCATAGATCACACACAGATTTAACCATTTAAATGATACCACAGTCCTATATGTATCTAACAACATAATTTTAAACATGAATGCAATTGTTCAAGCAAAACACATCGCATTCATATAACCATTTACACAACCGAATTAACATAAGAACATAACAGAAACACTTATCTGTTAATGATTAACCAACTAGCTACAAACGAAGGATGAACCTCCAAGCCATAAGCATTGTTGTTCAATCTTTTTCAACAAGAAGCCACCCCCAAGTTGAGGATATGAGTCCACAAGGAGATCCAGCCCTCTAGCTACCCGCTCTCAATACACAACAGCCCCAAAACCCAGGTTCCAATCTGTTTTCCCACAACTTGCACAACCCAAGGAATGGGATCCTCCTTCACTGCACACAATCTCTCAGGCCTTCCCACTTCCCTCCAAGGCTCCAATGCATCTGGTAGACTAGAATACCTCCCAGTTACTCCAGGAATGCTCACAACATCCCTCACGAAGCTCTTGAGTCTATTTCTCAACATAAAAACACTTCATAGACTTACAACCCAATTTACAAGCACACAAGCCTCTTTCTCAACATAAAACACATTCCAACAATGGTTGCCTTCAAGCCCAACATGGTTGATGCTCTTCCCAGCACTCCTCTCTTCCCTTGTTGTCCAATGATTTGCTCTTGTTTTCCACAATTTCGCCATAGCCAAAAACAATCTGGCAGCTCACAGTAACCGCTGCAGAATCTGGAAAACTCGCCCTGATGGCAATACTTGTCGAAATGAGTTGGAAACTATCTCAAAAGAAGCGCCCTGGCCTCTAGCCTAATCCTGATGACTATCGCACTGAAGATCCGACCTTTGAAGCTCTGGATGTCACCCCCTCGAAGTTTGTGCACCTCCTAGGCTATGGGAGTGCGTCCTAGTGATTACGCCGACAAAATCTGATGATGTATAGCTCAAAACGATCGTCCTGGCCTCCTCTGTAATGGGTCGGAAGGGTTTCCTCAGAATTGCTCCAAAATGTCCCCTGGAACCCCAAATGTGCTTCCTCAAGAGTTGCATCGTAAATGATTGTTTTCTGCTTTCTGGGAGATTCCACCGTTGGAAAATGACGACAAGTGGCTCAATAGTTGCGCCCTGGCTAGATCTCTAATGGTTCGGAAGGAATCGGCCAAATACTGAACTGTCTCAAGCGGCCACACAAACCCTCTCTCTGACCCTTGCGCCCTCACTGGATGAGTTGCTCAATCACTGAACTGGATACCTATAATGCACAGTGACATGCCTGGATGGTATCTCCAATAGGCTAAGGTGTGTCTCTCAACACTGAAACCGATCAATGGTGGTGGTTTCCTCCAGAAATCCACAAAACAACAAGGGGGTCGATTTCCTCCTCCTCTACAAATATCTCAACATCAAATCATAACATAATTATGAATTAGGTTGCTTTACCCTTCCTTTATAGCTTCCCGAAACCCTAATTCATTTTTGACCTTTTCCCTCCAGGTGACTTTTACTTTATTTTATTATTCCTTGATTAAATCACTTAATTAATTAATTAATTAACCATTTTACCTCTAAAAAGTGATTTATCCATCCATATGGCTTCTCCGACCACTAAAAGCCACTTCTCATCATCTTATCCTGTACTGCTCTTCCTCCCAATTCCGATGAGTTATTACACTAAGAGGTTTCTCCAATTAATCTGCCCATTATGACCTTCTTAGTGAATTTAATTAAGATATGACCAATAATAACACAAAATTACGAAAATCGTCGAAATGCAACGGAACCAAAGCCAAGATGTGCGGAATGGATCCTGATGATGAACGATGCAAATCGGGCCCAACAAAACTCCTCAATATCACTCGAACTCTATGTTACCCCTATATGGCTACTCTGGTAAGCATAACACTCTGTAATGTTATAATGTCCCAAAATGGGGACTTTACAATGAACACAGGTCGTTGATCTAATCCATTTCAAAAATCCCTGAAATGAATCTTAGACGTTGGTTTGATCAACCTTTCAAAACGATCGAACCTTATGGATTTTTAAATTTACCCTGACAAATCTCAATCGTTGATCTCAATATCAAAAGAGATCCTGACCATCGATTCGCTAAACTGCCTGTAACTCTATAGCAACCATTAAAACCCGAAATTCGGCCATTCCAATTCGAATTCGACTCTGCAATTTGTAGATTAACTTAATGAAATTCTCTTAAACAGTTATGATTCATTTTAAATGAATCTTGACCATGAATTTGGGGATTTTACTATGATTTGCTCTTGTTTTCCCCAATTTTGCCACAAGCAAATCTGTAGCAGCGAATTTTACCCAAATTTGCAATGATTCTTGGCCCATACGAGTCAGTGTCGAACGCGTAGCTCTGATACCACTTTGTAACATACCCAGGCAATAGCTGAGCATCATTATGAGTGGAATACACATTAAAATAAAGATTTTAATGCTTAATTAAATTCCTATAGCTTACTAGCCATAGATCATACACAGATTTGACCATTTGACTAATACGACATTCCTATATGCAGCTAAAAACATAATTTTAAACATGAATGCAATTGTTCAAGCAAAACACATCGCATTCATTTAACCATTTACACGGCGGAATTAACATAAGAACATAACAAAAACACTTATCTGTTAATGATTAACCGACTAGCTACAAACGAAGGATGAACCTCCAAGCCATAGGCATTGTTGTTAGTTCTTCTTCAACAAGAAGCCACCCCCAAGCTGAGGCTATGAGTCCACAAGGAGTTCCATCCCTCTGGCTACTCGTTGTCAATACACAGCAGCCCCAAAACCCAGGTTCATATCTATTTTCCCACAACTTGCACAACGGAAGGAATGGGATCCCCCTTCACTACACACAGTCCCTCGAGCCTTCCCACTTCCCTTCAGGGCTCCAATGCATCTGGTAGACTAGAATACCTCCCAGCTACTCCAAGAATGCTCACAACATCCCTCACGAAGCTCTTGAGTCTATTTCTCAACATAAAAACGCTTCACAGGCTTGCAACCCAATTTACAAGCACACAAGCCTCTTTCTCAACATAAAACACATTCCAACAATGGTTGCCTTCAAGCCCAACATGGTTGATGCTCTTCCCAGCACTCCTCTCCTCTCTTATTGTCCAATGATTTTCTCTTGTTTTCCCCAATTTCACCACAGGCAAAGTGCAGTCTGGCAGCGCACGATAACTGCTGCAAAATCTAGAAAACTCGCCCTGATGGAAATACCCGTCGAAATGAACTAGAAACTATCTCAAAAGAAGTGCCCTAGCCTCTAGGTTGATCCCGATGACTATCGAACTGAAGATTCGACCTTTGAAGCTTCGGATGTCACCCCCTGGGGATTTGCGCACCTCCTGGATTATGGGAGTGCATCCTAGTGATTCCATCTACAGAATCTGACGATGTATAGCTCAAAACGATCGTCCTGACCTCCTCTGTAATGGGTCGGAAGGGTTTCCTCAGATCTGCTCTGTAATGTCCCCTGTAACCCCAAATGTGCTTCCTCCAGAGTTGCGCACTAAATGACTGTTTTCTGCTTTCCAGAAGATTCCATCGTCGGAAACTAACGACAAGTGGCTCAATAGGTGTGCCCTGGCTAGATCTCTAATGGGTCGGAAGGAATCAGCCAAATACTGAACTGTCTCAAGCGACCACACAAACCCTCTCTCTGACCCTTGCGCCCTCACTGGCTGAGTTGCACAATCATTGAATTGGATACCTGTAATGCATGGTGAGATGCCTGGATGGTATCTCCGATAGGCTAGGGTGTGTCTCTCAACACCGAAATTGATCAATGGTGGTGGTTTCCTCCAGAAATCCACAAAACAACAAGGGGGTCGATTTCCTCCTCTGCAAATATCTCAACATCAAATCATAACATAATTATGAATTAGGTTTCTTTACCCTTCCTTTATAGCTTCCTGAAACGCTAATTTATTGTTGACCTTTTCCCTCCAAGTGACTTTTACTTTATTTTATTATTCCTTGATTAAATCACTTAATTAATTAACTAATTAACCATTTTACCTTTAAAAAGTGATTCATCCATCCTTATGGCTTCTTAGGCCACTGAAAGTCACTTCTCATCATCTTATCATCTACTGCTCTTCGTCCCAATTCTTATGAGCTATTACACTAAGAGGTTTTTCCAAGTAATATGCCCATTATGACCTTCTTAGTGAATTTAATTAAGATATGACCCATAATAACTCAAAATTACGGAAATCATCGGAATGCAACGAAACCAAAGCCAAGTTGTGAGGAATGGATCCTGATGATGAACGATGCAAGTCAGGCCCAATAAAACCCCTCAATATCTCCCAAACTCTATGTTACCCCTATCTGGCTACTCTGTAGGCGTAACACTCTATAATGTTATAAAGTCCCAAAATGGGGACATTACAATGAACATAGGTCGTTGATCTTATACATTTCAAAAACCCCCGAAATGAATCCTAGTCATTGGTTTGATCAACCTTTCAAAACGATCGAACCTTATGGATTTTTAAATTTACCCGGACAAATCTCAACCGTCGATCTCAATATCAAAAGAGATCCTGGCCATTGATTCACCAAATTGCCTCTAACTCTACAACAGCCATTGATTCGCCAAAATGCCTCTAACTCTACAACAGCCATTAAAACCCGAAATTCGGCCATTCCAATTCGAATTTGACTCTACAATTTGTAGATTAACTTCATTAAATTGTCTTAAAAAGTTATGATTCATTTTAACATGAATCTTGACCACGAATTTGGGGATTTTACTATGATTTGCTCCTGTTTTCCCCAATTTCGCCACATGCAAATCTGTAGCAGCAAATTTTACCCAAACTTGCACTGATTCTTGGCCATACGAGTCAATGTGGAACCAGTAGCTTTGATACCACTTTGTAACATACCCAGACAGTAGTTGAGCATCATTACGTGCGGAATACACATTAAAATAAAGATTTTAATGCTTAATTAAATTCCTATAGCTTACCAGCCATATATCACACACGGATTTGACCATTTGACTGATACCACGATCCTATATGCATCTAACAACATAATTTTAAACATGAATGAATTGTTCAATAAAAACGCATCGCATTCATATAATAACCATTTACACAGCGGAATTAACATAAGAACATAACAAAAACACTTATCTGTTAATGATTAACCGACTGGCTACAAACGAAGGATGAACCTCCAAGCCATAGGCATTGTTGTTCGTTCTTTTTCAACAAAAAGCCACCCCCAAGCTAAGGTTATGAGTCCACAAGAAGATCCAACCCTATGGCTACCCGCTCTCAATACACAGCAGCCCCAAAACACAGGTTCCAATCTGTTTTCCCACAGCTTGCACAACCCAAGGAATGGGATCCCCCTTCACTACACACAATCCCTCAGGCCTTCCCACTTCCCTCCAGGGCTCCAATGCATCTGGTAGACTAGAATACCTCCCACCTACTCCAGGAATGCTCACGACACGACATCCCTCACGAGGCTCTTGAGTCTATTTCTCAACATAAAATGCTTCACAGGCTTACAACCCAATTTACAAGCACACAAGTCTCTTTCTCAACATAAAACACATTCCAACAATGGTTGCCTTCAAGCCCAACATGGTCGATGTTCTTCCCAGCACTCCTCTCCTCTCTTGTTGTCCAAAATATTCTAGTAAAAATTGCTCTCCATGCAAAAACGTGACTGTCCCGAAAACTGCCCCCTTGGCCATACGAATTTCCTCCCTTTGTTTGCTTGCTTGACTTGACTTACACTCTTCCCCAAGCTGATTACACTTATGTCCATGCTCTCCAATAACTATGGGATATGACTTCTCACACCCACCCTCTTACATGAGTTTAATGATTGGCTTTGGGAACACTCAACAGCAAATAGAAAATTTATACAATACTAATAATAATTCATGAATGTGGGTTGGATTAATACCCATGAGTAATTCCCCCTTGGACCCCTCTTTCTTGTGGAATCATAGGCCCCCATCATTCTTCATCCCTTTCGCATCTCAACTAACGATTACTATTTTTATTAGTTATTTCAATGTACATAATACATCATTCAGCCTCCGGCCACATTAAACCAATACGGGCTCTTTGCCCCAACAGATCAGCTCACTAGCCTAATTCACATTTAGACTATTACATTATAATTCGCAGGGATTAAAACTGGGCATGTTGTTACACTCACTCTATAAAGAGGAGCTTTCTCTCCATTGTAATGGTTGTTGAGACTTTGGGGGATTGAGGAGCTCTCTCCTTGGACTTCATTTGCACATCATATGCTTGGAGCCTTATGGAAGATTGGAGGTATAGCATCTTTCGTTGTAAGGATTTATGATTGTAATGTTTTCATGTTGATTTCTATTGTAGAAAACCCTTGTATTTTGATGTGAAGACCTTGTAACCCACGTTTCATTTGGATAATGTAATGTAAGGATTTAATCCCTCTTATTATTGTTGTTGTTTTATCTAGCTTACGCCTAATAAACCTATTTGCTGCTAGCATGATATGGGATCACCTTCATACCATCATTTTGAATAGCACATCTACATTTCCAAGGACGGTTTTCTACAATAGATTTCAGCATGTTAAGGCTGATTTTTGGCATGCATAGCTGCCCTTATTGCCTTACATCTTCATGCACTCGCCCTCTTTGATCTATGCTTCCTTGACTCAATTTGCCCAGGGTGTGATTAGGCACTTGGTCTTGGGGTTTTCCTTCATCTTTCCCTTCCTACACCATTTATTCTTCCACTTATACTACTACAACTTTGTTTTGTTGAGGCTTATTCTTCAGTAAATCACCTTGTGCCTCCACTATATAGCCTTAGCACTCCTATCCTTAGGGAGGCCCCCATTGAGTTGGAGAAGAGCCAACCAAAAGTGTGAGGAAGAGCAATTGTGGGGACAGTGGATAGCCTTTTGAGTTGCACAAGACTAACCCCTTGATGTTGGGGACTCTGCATCATATGGGGGTGCTAGATTTTGTTGTAACAATGTTTAATGGGATGATTAATCTTTTGTTCTATAATTTTCCCAAGTATTACTCTTGTATCAGCTAAGGATGCCAATGTTTTCTCATAGACAATTATTCTAAAGCTCACTACATTACCCTATGACTAGCTTGTAATATTGTTTTTGAAATTTATTTGTTTTCATCATTATTTTTTTCATAAGGACATTGCTACTAAGCTAAATAAGCACCTCTAATTAGATCAACTTCAATGTCAAGTTTCAACGATGTCATTTATTCAACTAATATTGCCAACTTTGGCTTCCAACAAAAAATAAAGTCAGAGAAATGACCCCGAAAAAATCGAATTCCAGGCTTATATTGGCCTTTTTCAAGCCTGGGCGATTCTCAGCGATTTTTTTCCCAAAAATTCGGGTTGTCATGATTTCAGCTAAAAGTCACGATTTTTTGCAGACAATGTCTTGTTTTCTATTTGGAATCACGATTTTTCACAATGTTGTTGATTTTCAGCAATTTTTTCATCTTAAATACACCATCCTCCTCATTTGTAAATCAATCCCTCAAGTTGTTATTTAGGAAAAGGCCTAGGGGCAATCTTACTTATTTCACCATAGATCCAATATCTTATGATCTCAACATGGAAGACAGGCCGAAAATCAAGAGTCGGAGTCGGTTCCTTGCAAACTTTAAGACCATTTTTTAGTTGATTTGGGTTCTCACAATCCCAATGATGAAAAACTGGGTGTTATATTTGAGTCATATAATTTCAGTTTGTATCATCTTAGCTTTAAACATATTATTAGTTGAAAAGCAAGATGGCCTAACTCTTCAAAGACTCTTCAAATTAACCCAGTGTGTAAAACTTCAGGAGATTGGTAATACTATCCCCACGTTGTATGGCATTTTTGTACCAGTGATATTAAAAATTTCACTTACCAAAAACAAAAGACGTATAGACTCCTCATAACACCAAGATTTATCCATATCCAACTTTCCTCCTAATGCGAATTGCAATATAAATTTCCCTTGCTTTGTAAACTGGAAATCCAATTTCAAAAAATTCGGCAAGCTGCTAGCAGCAATCAAAACCCATTTGAGTAGAGATCAATACAGGTCAATAATCTTAACCTAGAACATACTGGACCAGAAAATCAAAGGACCCAGACTCAAAGGCCACATTGGTGTTATCAACTCTGATCTTTACCTGAAGAAAGATGATGTGCCAAGAATAATGAGTCTTATGCCCTCCCATGATTGTATCAATGCCACTTACACGTGCATGCAATGGCTGGTGGTTATCCCGCAACAAATTGCCTCAATGATTAATCTCACTACATTGGCCTCATCAAGATTATCAACAGATTACCATTTTCTTTGCTCTTCAAAGTATTGCCCAAAGAAATTACCCAATGAAATATCAAGATCCTTTGCAAATGATCCAAACATAGAAGGGATAGATAGTCACTGCTAAACCTTGTGAATGGTGTGTAAGAATCCGCTGAATTGATATCTAAAGACCATAAGCCCACGAGAAGGCTATACGCAATCACTACTTGTAAGGAATATAACATATTAGATGTAAAATAGCATCATGTATGTCCCAATGGAGGACCTTGAATTCTGATTTCAGTACAGAAATCCTTTTGTTAACATTTCTTCCATCCATAAAGTTTGTGGTTTTCAAAAAATAAGGCAGCATGTGCAAAGGAATCATCCACATTTGCGAATAATGTCATGCCCAAGAACTAGACACTTGAAAGGTCAAAGGATAGTGATGCATATAAAATGCTAGAAAGATAACAACATACTGAATATCAAAGACTGGCACAAGTAAAAACGTGACATATGATGGAAAACATATATTTTCAAATACGATTGACTACACTGTCCTAACTATCATTAGCAACAAATCAAATGTATCAATTAAAGTGCATATGAATCACTGCATCAGTTTGGCAGTTATTATCGACAAACAATATTGATCATGCATGATGAATTTAACAGCTAATAAAGCCAAAACAGAGGGAAAGAATTACCTGAAGATGGACCGGTATGTATTTATATGTAATAAAATCACATATAGGCCAGTACATTAAGCCACTTCTTATTGTAGGAATCAAGTCTCTTTGCAATCTTGCCATAATTTCACTCTGAGTCTCACCTGTACTTATACTCCAAAAAAGTAAAAAAGAGATCAACCAACTTATCCTCCACAGGAACAATCTACCAGTAATTCTGCAATATTGGCACAAGGAAAAGAGAGATGCAAAACAGTCCTAAATACTTTCACTCTGCTTTTGAAACAGTGCATACTTGTCTTGAACATGTTAAACCTCACATTTGATATGCAATGACAACAGGACTTTGACAAGCCAGAAATAGAAAAAAAAATCCAGATCCTTATGGTCCCGATTGGAGCTGTGGGACTAGCTAAGCAAGGATCAAATCAAGAATAACATGGCAACAGTTGTCTGCTAGCTGATAGTGACTTAAAGAGATGGGTCATTGATTTAGTAACCTAGACTTTGACTGATTAGATCAAAAGTGGTCCAGATAAGCAAGTAAAGATGAGCATCTCAGAAGTTGAACAATAAATAACACCTGTTTGCATTTCACTCGGCATCAGAGTTACCTTACTTTCTATAAGGCCTTGCCCAAGAGAACTTTTGGCATCTAATTATCAAAGAAAGAAAGAAAGAAAGAAATTATATCAATGTCCACAAATGACCAAAATAGGTCAATGGGATTTGAAAATACAAATAGTTAAGATGGTAATGAGGAAGTGCTGAAAACAACTCCTAGGCATCAAAAGGAATAAACTAGCAAGAAGATTAGGCTTATGGATTTCACAACATGCACTCATCAAGAAAGTTTCTAACTCTTCCCTACTGATTTAGACTTGCAGTCATTACGTGTCACATTACTTTGTCATGATTCGTGAAGAATATCATTTAGATATGATATAGCTTCATCACAAATGAATCAAACATTACCAACAGTTGCAAGCTATCATGAACATTATTGGAGTGACACATTATGGATATAACAGGACCAACTTTAAAACATGAGAAATCTATCAATTTGGTCAAGTGATTGGCATGCAGCCATATAATAATTATCAATGTGTCTATGTTTGATGGGCACCTAATGTCTCTCATAATGTCCTCCCCTATGTTGTAGGAAACACAGGTTTAGGTGTTGTACCAGGAGTGTTTCTGTACAGAAAAGCAGAAACACATGGGGTACGGCCTTGAAACACGTTTCCAGCCATATGGACGCATCCCACATGTGAGTAACGCATTTCATACAGCCAGAAATGTGTTTCAAGGCTGTATCCATACAGCGCATTTCCATCTCCCATTCGCCCGATTTTGACTGGTGGCACCCACAATTTGGGTTTTAATGCCTAATTAGAGGTTAATTGTTAATTAATGAGACTTCTATAAGCCTCTAAGAACAGAGTTTTTTTTAAAGAGGATTTCACTCTCATTTTACCTCACACGGTTTGAGCAAGAGCAATCTGAGAGCAGCTTGAGCACAGGTGTTTCCAGCAACAGGGGATTCAGTCTATTAGGCTGCTATAGCAAGCATTTATAGTTTCATTGGTGTTTTGAGCAGCTACAGCCATCATTTTTTGCACATTTGCAAACCCTTGCCATTCATAATCTTTCACAAGTGGCAAGCTCTGCATTAGCAGAAAGAAATTGGAGCACCGATGGATTTATTCACTCAGTGAAGTGCAAGAGGTTGGGTTCACAGAAGACTAAGGATCTCGTTTATGTGCATCCCAACCTTCCCCTTGCATCTCATAGGGGTCCAGAATATAGTAGTGGGACTTCTTAAGATTGGTATGTGCATCCAGAATCCCCCAACTTGGACATCTCTCTTGCTGCACTAAAACTTGAGGAACCTAGAAGTGGAATTGGAAATACTTCTTCCACTCGACATTCCATTGTTGAACGTGCATCTTGTTCTATTTTTCATGATGAATATGAAGATGAGGATGATGACTATTAGGCTTTACCTGCTTAGCTCATGTCTTATTTCTATGTTTACTGTTCACAATTCCATACATGTAGAGCATTGTAGCCTCATGTATAAAGAGGCTGATTTTGGATATATAGCCTCATTTATAAAAAGATGATTTTGGATATATAGCCTCATTCATAAAGGCTGTTTTTGGATATCACTGCTTGCATTATGTAATCATCTGTGAAATATAATATAGAGATAGGTTTAGGAGTAAATTGTGATGTATTGCTTGTCGTGTTTCTCATTTAAATGTTCTTACTCATTTATTCATGACTCTAAATCATAATGTTGTTTATGTTTCTCATTTAAATGTTCTTGCTCATTGAATCATGAAACTGAATTGGTTTAGTGAGACCGACTCTCTAGCCTCAAATCAACAAGGGGTATGGTTCCCTTGCCCTTCTGGAGCGACAATGTGTTTTCAGCACCACTTTCAGGACATCTAGTCCAAGATGGAGCCTCTAGACAGTGTTATCGAGCCCACAACTTTATACAGCTCCAAGGTTTGGGGACCAAGTCTGGTAGAGGAGGACTATGTCAGGATAGCGAGGGTTCAAGTTCTATTGCTCCATCGCATCATTCGTTGTAAGAGGATTGTTCCCCAACACATCATCCAGGCCAAGTTTGCAACCCACCCTTTCCAACTCAAGGCCATCTTTGCACTGGTTTCCCTACTTCATCGAGTCCGAAACTTTGTTGATTCTACCTTTGGTCGAGATCAGTACCCTTACCTTGCATTCCACTCCTTTAAGACCACTGCCAATACTTCTACTGGATCCTCCTGATGGATCCATCACTATTGGTTGCATGAGGTTACACACCTACTACAGTTAGTAGGCATCTCGATGCACAGGCTCCACCCCTTTAGATACTCCCTAGATGCCCTTGGCTATCTCCTACCAAACAAAAGGGAGGTGAACGGGATAATTAAGGAGGGCATTTACAAACAATACATTCCAGTCACTTAGTTAGATCCACCATGCAGGCTCCAGCCCAAGATGGCCTTCTATGCAGAGCATTTCATGGATATGACTCATGTTTTAGTTGGTTCTCATTGACTTCGAGTGAAAGCAGATCACCATATTTCATGAGCGAATAGAACTTGTTGCCTTTGCCACCTACATGAGATTGGGACAAACGAGCATTTAATTTTTTGTTGCCCCATCTATCATGAGATCCAAGGTCGATTCCACTACCTTTTCAGGGAGTCCCAAAACTCCCTCTCCACCTTCTTCAAATGAATGGACCAGCAATGCTTAGCTTTATACCTAAGGGAGGCTTCTGGATTTTGATCATATTTGCTCAGACCACCCACACCACCGAACACTACCAAGATGATCACCTCCTCCTTCCCAATGCTCACGAATAGAGGCACCAAGAGGCAAGCAGAGAGCGTTTCCACCACCTTAGTTCCAAATTCCCAAGACCAAAAGGATACCCATGGCCTCCACCCATGAGACTTTTGTGACAGTGTTAGGTTCRCACCCGAGACAATTCTTTAGTTCACAGTAGACACCCTTCTTCAAACTCATTTAGATCTCAACAAAGAGCGGCCTCTTCCAAGCAACATGTTGTATCCAGATCTTCCCATACTTCCAGATAGTCCTGCATCAAGGGTTTTTTCACTTTGGCCTCGGTCAATAGGAGAGACTCACCGACTATTAGTACAAATTCAAAGTTTAGCAGCTTTCCATCCTTATCAGTAGGCGACAACTCCTCTGAGGCTTGAGCACATCCTCCAGGCACCTTCAGTCGAGACATTTCTTTCGAGTTCCTAAGAGAGCTCCTCTCTTCTCTAGGACTCCAATCTTTGTATTTTTCTGTTTCTTTGAGGATAGATTTTAGATTATAGGTCTTTGGCCTTAGTGGATAGATAGCATGAGATCAGTGTTTTTGATGTATCTAGTAGTCCCTTTGACATATTTATGGTCACATGTTGGACATTAATAAAATTATCTTATCTTATCTTATCCTAGCATCCAGTGCGTCTTTTACAAATTCCAACATCTTACCAAATGTGTTTACAGGGTTGAAAGCAACATTGATTCATTACCTCTTGAAAATTCTAGCAAATTTATTAGTTGTTCCTTGAATATAGTGAAGGATTAATCTAGGCCCTTCCATAATCAATTGCATCATTTTGATTCCTTATTACGAGGCCCCTCCCGAGCCCTCCAAAAGGCTTTATTTATCTATGCATCTTTGTAACCATTTTTTCAGAAGACCTTCATCCAATGTCCCAATTCATATTCTATACACCCATTGTCAAAGATTTTGACATCTCTCGTAGCAAGAGATTACAAGGCCCCTCCCGAGCCCTTCAAAGGGCTTTCTTTATCTATGCATCTTTGTAGCCATTTTTTCAAAAGACCTTCATCAAATATATGAATTCATATTCTATATGCCCATTGTCAAAGATTTTGATGGCTCTGGTAGCAAGTGTTTAGAATACCAAATTTTTGGATGGATGATGATGTGATTCAACATGTAAATACTTGTCATTGTGGGTCTGTGTGAGGCACAGACCCTTTCTTTACTCGGTAAATGCAGCCTCACTCTTCAACATCCATTGCGAACTTTATGTGATCAGACTAGTTGTTCAGATGCTCTAAACACCCCTTCCAATCTCTCTTTTATACGCAGCAAATTTGTGTTGGTGTTGTAAATTTTTCAAGCCTAGGTGATTGTTGTCCTAATGTTCTCTCACTAAATAACTCAAAACAAAATTTATTTAAAGGCGGAAAATTAAATTTCTGAACATTGCATCAATAACACAACAGCAGAAGAAATAAAACACATACACATGGATTTCTCCTTCTAATAAGCTTTTCATTCCTTTGATCAAAGCTTACATGGTGACCTCTTGTTAGCACAAATTTCCACCGTCCAATGAAGCTGATAATTGTGTTAGGACAGCGATGAAAACATGGCTAATTAAAGGAGTAATGGCCCCAAATTATCACTGGCCAAACCCCTCTTCTTTTGGGTTAGTGCTTGCTAGCCTCTAGGGGGAGTCCCTAGGCACACTAAAGCGCCTTGCTACTGTCTTTAGGTCTGATTTCTGCGTGTGAAATCTACAAAACAACAAGTTGTTCGTCTTGCACAGCGCATAAAAGCAGTCAAAAATGATGAGGAAAAGTAATATTCTAAGCTTGGAGGGAACCTGCAGGGTTAGCACAATGATAATAGACTGGAAAAAGAAGAGAAAAATTGTTCAAAAGATCGAAATAATCACAATAAACAGTTCAGAAAATGACAAATCAGATCACAAATTAACCATAGTACCGCCAAGAATAGAAGTTCGAAGATAAAACACACACTTCTTTATTGATCAAGCTTACAAGAGGGTTGATTGCGCCACACTTGGAAAGCTTACAACCGGTATAATGCTTCCTTTGCTCAGAGAAAAGCCATCAGACTATAGAGAGAGAGAGAGAGAAGAATGAGAGAGACACTATGTTGCTGCTGCAAGAACCGACCAATAACCAATGACAAGCATCGAATATATAGCACAATGAGGGCGCATATCCCAAGGGAGAGGAAGAGGACGCATGGGTGGCTAAAAATGGAAGCTAAGCGCATGAGGGAGAGAGATATGTGAGGAGTGTGAGATGAGTGAGTATATGTGAGAGTTTGCATGAAGGTTATATGCGCACAAGAGAGGAGAATGCACCCTAAAACTTAGGAAGGCACACTTTGTTGAAATATTGTAACTGCGAAGAATATTCTAATTATAATTGAGTTATTATTATATAGATCAAATCCCCTTTTGTGGATTGATCATGTCGGGTGCATGAAGGTTATATGCGCACAAGAGAGGAGAATGCACCCTAAAACTTAGGAAGGCACACTTTGTTGAAATATTGTAACTGCGAAGAATATTCTAATTATAATTGAGTTATTATTATATAGATCAAATCCCCTTTTGTGGATTGATCATGTCGGGTCTTGTCTAAGACCAAATCCCCTTTTGTGGATTGATCAAACCATAGTTATATGGTGGTGTTTGTAAAGTTGGCCCCTAGGGCTTAATAAAGTGGTTTTAACCACTACTTGGAGAAGTCGGCCCTACTTGATGAAAAGACATAACCCTAGCACCTCCACAACTAGTATAAATAAGTGAGGAGGGCACCTCATTCATTCACTCACTCGGTCACTCAACAAGTGCACATCTTTTGGAGGTAGTTGCAATTACAAGGAGGAGAGAGAAGCGCATGCTCGATCTTGGATATTCTTTGGTGGTTTTTGTCTTAAGTCTTGGCATTGTATTGGCAATCTATTATTGAGGAAGTTTTTGTTGGGTTTTCTCCCCCATAAGGATTTCCTGGGATAAAATGTTGTGTACCTTGTGATTCTGTTTCCTTTATTGATCCTACTTATGTTGTTATTCTCTAGTAAATAGAAAAGAACTTAATAGCAACTCTAAATTTAACATGGTATCAGAGCTTGACTGAATAGAGCACCCTTCATTGGGTATCCAAAAATGTCACTGTTGTCGTACAAGAAAATTAGGGCTTTTATTGGAAGGGAATTTATGACTAAAAACCATCTAGAAAAGTGTGTCCTACCCTAGCGCATCATTTGGCAACTTGAGCGCACCTTTTCAGTGGCCAAAGCCTCTAAAAAGTCAAACTCTAGTTTTGACTGGTACCAAAAAATCAGAACTAGTACCAAAAGTACTAGTACAGATTTGTGCAGGTCAAGTTTCAAGGGGTAAAACTTGGAATTTTTTTAAAACAGACAGCTCCAACCTACTCGCCTCAGCCCAGTGCATCTCCTGGTAAGTTCAGATTCAGTTTCTGAGCACTTACATTTTCTTGTCATTTTCCTAGCTCCAGGTCAAGATGTCTGCAAGCACTAAGCTTGTTGACAAGTTAGAAGGTGTGGAAAATTTATGTACCTGGAAGTACAGGATTGGACTCTTTCTTGAATAGAATGACCTTGCAAAATTCATAAAAGAAAATGTATCGGAACCCGAAGAAGAAGCAGCCAAGGCGAAGTACAAGAAGGATATGGTTAGGACCAAAAGGATCATTGCAAACTCCATTAAAGATCACTTGATCCCTCAAGTGTCTTCTAAGAATACTCCAACGGATATGTTTGATGCCCTAACCAGAATTATGAAGGAAAGAACATCAACTGGAAGATGAATCTGAGAAACCAACTCAAGAAAACAAAGATGCAAATAGGAGAAACAATTCATGACTATTTCTCTAGGGTTTCTCAATTCAAGGAACAATTATAAGCAATTGGATACAACTTAGATGAAGATGAACTCATAATGACAGCTCTTAATGGTCTCACAAGACCTTGGGATGCCTTCATCCAAACTATATGTGCAAGAAAAGAAAAACTCCAATTTGATAGTCTATGGGAAGAATGTCTTCAAGAAGAAGCAAGAGTAGCCAACCGAGAAGCAGTACTATTAAGGGATGAAGACCAATCCCTAGTTGCTCATGCTAAAGGAGGAAAGAAAAGGTCTCATTTCCAAAAGGAGAACCATCTTCATAAGGAATCTCAATCCCCAAAGAGATTCACCCACTTTCATAAAGAATCTCACCCTCCAAGGAGATTCCAGAAATATCAAAAGGGCCAAAGAAAAGAAAAAGATTTATCCTCTTATCAATGTTATCATTGTGATAAGATGGGACACATTGCTAAGAATTGTCCTGCCAAAAGGGAAGAATACAAGAAGAGAAATAACAAAAGACATCATTCCCATGCAGTTGAAGATGATGAGTCACCCACAAAGTTGACTAAACAAGATATTGAAGATTATGTTTTATTTTCCACCGTCTCAGGATCTGTGACACCTGGAGAGGATACTTGGCTCATAGACAATGGTGCCTCTAAGCACATGACATGTAAGAGAGACATTCTCTCTAGCCTTACAGAAAAGGACTTTCCCCAGAAAGTCTCACTTTGAGATGATTATTAGTATCCTATCAAAGGAATGGGAGAATCCACCTACAAACTTGATTCAGGGACTCCGATGAGAATGAAGGATGTACTTTATGTACCAGGTTTGACAAACAACTTACTTTCTATCTCATCTCTAGATAAGAAAGGCTTCAGGGTTGCATTCATAGATGGTGAAGTTCTTATGTGACCTAAAAAAAAAACCATAGAAGATGCAATTGTTATCGGAACAGAAGAAGGTGGTTTGTATAAAAGGTCACTCAGATGCAGCCTTGACTCACTCTACTGAGAGTCCATGTGAACTTTGGCATAGAAGACTAGCTCACATCAACTACAAAGCCTTACCATATGTAAGCAAGGCAGTTACAGGTTTACTAGAATTCAAGGTTGATCGTGAAAGTGTACAGAAGGGATGTGCACAAGGAAAGAACATAAAGAATCTTTTCCCAAAGAGTGACAGTAAAGAAAAAGGAATCTTGGAGCTCATCCACTCAGATGTATGTGGTCCAATGCCATCAACCTCTCTAAGTGGGTACGTATACTATGTGTCATTTATTAATGATTATTCTCGCAAGACTTGGGTTTATTTCTTGAAATCAAAAGATGAAGTACTCGGCAAGTGCAAGGAATTCAAAGCCTTGGTAGAAAATCTCCTCGAAAGAAAAATCAAGACACTCAAGTCAGATAATGGAGGAGAATACACCTCAAATGAATTTGGAAGCTTCTGCAAAGATGTCGCGATTAAGAGGGAACTCACCACTCTCTATAATCCTCAACAAAATGGTGTAGCAGAAAGAAAGAATAGAACAATGATGGAAGCAGTGAAGACCATGATCGACGATCAAGATCTTCCAATGCACTTATGGGTTGAAGCAGCAAGAACAACAATTTATGTCCAAAACATATTATCCCATAGTGCACTTGGATTCAAAACCCCCAAAGAAATGTTCTCCGGAAAGAGGCCAGAAGTAAGCCATCTCAAAATATTTGGCTATCCAGTGTTTGTACACATTCCGAAAGAAAGGAGAACTAAGTTGGATCCTTCGGGAAAGAACGGAACATTTGTTGGATACTGTGAGGTCTCTAAGGCCTTCAAAATTTACATACCAGGATACCATCATATTGAGATCAGTAGAGATGTAACCTTTGATGAAGATGCAGCAATCAAAAGATCAAGGAAATGCCAACTTGAAGAAGTATATGAAGAAGAACCTATAGCTCCCAGAGTTGCAAAACGTGTGAAGGAAGTTACAATGAACCCTGATGATGAGATTCCTGAAAATCATAATATGATAGAATCTCAAGAACCTCCCCAGATGACAATCTCTCACAAGAGAAAGCCAGCTTGGGCAAGGGAACTTATTCAAGATGGAGAGAAGTATGGTGCCACGAAAGGAACCATGAGACAAAGCAACCTAAGCCATTCTCTAGTTATATGGCTTTGATGTGTGATCTCATAGAAAAGGAACGTACTTGCTTTGAAGAAGCCATTCAGAAGAAAGAATGCGTGGATGCCATGACAGAAGAATACTAGTACATTATAAAGAATGATGTATGGGAAATAGTTCCCAGACCAAAGAACAAAGATGTGGTATCTTCCAAATGGATATACAAGATAAAACATGCTGCCGACTTATTGAAAAACATAAAGCAAGATTTGTAGCTCGTGGGTTTTCTCAAAAGGAAGGCATTGATTATGAAGAGATGTTTGCTCCTATAGCCAGATACACTTCTATCAGAACCATCATAGCTCTTGCAGCCAAAATGAAGTGGAAGTTACACCAAATGGATGTGAAAACAACCTTCTTAAATGGTGTTATTGAAGAAGAAGTGTATATAGCACAACCACAAGGGTTTGAAGTTGAAAATAGAAAGACTCATGTCTGCAGGTTGAAGAAAGCTTTGTACGGGTTAAAGCAAGCTCCTAGAGCTTGGTATGGAAGAATTAACAGTTTCCTGACGAGCTTGGCTTTTACCAAGAGTAAAGTTGATTCTAACCTTTACCTCAAGGTTATGAATGATGAGCCAGTTATATTGCTACTGTATGTGGATCACTTATTCTTAACAGGAGAAGAAAAGTTCATCACAGATTGTAAGAAGAAGCTCGTTGCAGAATTTGAGATGAAAGACCTAGGCCCGATGCATTATTTCTTAGGTCTTGACATTTGGTAGAGCTCAGAGAAGATCTTCCTTAACCAAGGGAAGTATGCAGTTGAAAAAATGAAGAGGTTTGACATGTTGGAATGTAAAGCCATGAACACACCCATGGAAACAAAGTTGAAGCTCCTGGTGGATACTTCGTTAGAATTGGTTGATGCTACTCTATATAGACAGAGCATTGGTTCGTTAATGTATATGACGAATACCAGGCCAGATATATGTTTTGTTGTGAACACATTGAGTTAGTATCTAGTAGAGCCTAGATGTGTTCACCTTGTAGCTGCAAAACAAGTGTGCATCTCTTGGAGGTAGCTGCAATTACAAGAAGAAGGAGACAGAGGCGCATGCTCAGTCTTGGATATTCTTTGGTGGTTTTTGTCTTAAGTCTTGCCATTGTATTGGCAATCT
The DNA here is from genome assembly GCA_010110895.2 of Picea sitchensis. NCBI lineage: Eukaryota > Viridiplantae > Streptophyta > Pinopsida > Pinales > Pinaceae > Picea > Picea sitchensis. Next base: position 96,446 of record SNQJ01S0019345.1, on the reverse strand, counting down.
ATTATTGAGGAAGTTTTTGCTGGGTTTTCTCCCCCATGAGGGTTTCCCAGGATAAAATGTTGTGTACCTTATGATTGTGTTTCTTTCAGTGATCCTACTTATTCTAGTATTCTCTAGTAAATAGAAAAGAACTTAATAGTAGCTCTAAATTTAACACACTTGAGGACGAAAGGGAGGAGTAATGAATGATAATGAATGTGAATTGGCTTAATGGAGTGAAAGAAATGCATGGAGGCCAAATTTAGCTTTCTAATGTGTGTCTTTTTGCTAAATTTGACAAAAGCATGAGTGAGTTATGGGTAAGAGGAAATTCGCCCTATGTTTTAGGGAATTTCCTAACTTTTAGGAAAATACGGTTTAAACTCAAGTGGAGGTGAATTTTAAGGAGTTGATGCATGATAAGTGGAGGGGTGATTATACGAAGGAATATACGGCTAAATTTAGGCCCAGTTATGCGACTACCTTTTCTCAATTAATTATTTATTTATGCTCAAGTCTTGGAAATATGCGCCCCCCTACCTAAGTGGATGCCACATCACTTTGTAGATCTGCCACATGTCGACTTGTGAGGGTGCCACTTGGCACTGCATGGATGATGACCGTACCTACTAAATATACAACTTTCTAAAAATAGAATCCAACTCCTAAATTTTTGGAAACTGTCCACATCACCCAGGATGACTGGGAGAACATCTCCACATGTCACTGTTTAAAAATAGACACTGCTAAAAATAGAAAGTCACATGAATGCCCTTCACTTTATACTCATTGATCTCGTCTTTCCGCAAGGGATCCGACTATGCGATCAGAACTGACATGCAAGCCCTGGTGCTCAACTTGCTAAAAATAGTAAATTGTGCCACATCATCGCGGAAAAGATCCAAAAGACTCTGCATGTCTCAAGGACCAATACTGAATGCTCAAAATCTGAATCGGGGGCCTAGAGCAAAACCTACTAAAATTAGAAGTTCTTCCACGTTGCCGGAAAAAGTGTCAATGGGCCTAGATCATGCAAAGACTAAATATTGTATATTCAGATCTACTCCAAACTGTCAAGAGACCCACTCAAACTATGTCTCCTAAAAAATAGCAACACTTGTTGTATGTATACATCTCTCTCAAAAATGCATGGAAACTAAGTCAACTCTAACTTTGAACCAACAACCATGTACCAATCATATACCTGTCTCACGTGGGAACCAACCTCCTGCTCAACACAAGCGCTAAACTCTGGGAGAATCTCAGAATGCCAGCCAAAAAAGTGCATATTGGCTCTTAACCTTCAAGATTTTCAGTGGTCAAAATCTATGGGTTAACAATGGCGACTCAAGGGGAGGAGATCCCCCTGTCGGATGTAGAGAACCACAAGAATCTCTGTGTCCATAAAACCAAACTGATGCTCTGTGAAAATTGAAGAAATATGTACCAAGAATACCCCTGTAACTGTGTGGAAGGAGAAGAGGCCCTATAATCTGATCAAGAACAACCTGTAAGCTGACCTGTAGTCCAAAGCCTGTCCAATGGGCCATGGAGTCAAAGAAAATAATCCTCCCACTGAAAACTGAAACCCAAGTGGTCTCATCCAAATCCACTACCTGCTATCACCCAATATGTACACTCCTCCCCGTGGTAAATGTATTGATGTCGACACAAGGGAGAGATTCACTTCATCAGATGTCAATAATGTAAACACCTATGAAGTGTGAAGGAACACCACCAATAATGTCAATGGTTCCTAAGGTACGAGCACAACCTCACACTGTGAAAGATGTTTTGAAGTCGAACAGTGACATGAATCATCCAATCAAGGCCCAATGATACTCGGCCTTGTCAGATGCAAAAAAACCGCTAATGAGGCTAACGGCTACCAAGGTGCTCTACTTCTGGGTCATCTGTAGATAATGTGTCAAAGTCGATACAAGATGACTTTCTGATAAGAAGAGCAATGATGTCTCTCTTCCCTCAGCACGAAATGATAACTCAAGAAGATCAAGATGAAAGAACCAGGTACCATATCCCTATGTTGGATGGGGGGGTGACTAACTCAAAGCAGAAGGCTCAATGATAAGAGATGAGGGGACCAAACATAAGATGACTCAAGACTCTCCTATGTCTCCTCAAACTACCCATCCTAAAGGCTCAATGCTTCAAGAATGATGACAAATGGAATCCCCATCCAGGCTCACTCTAATGATAGACACAAAGGCTTGGCACGCGTAAGATAGACATTCAAATTTTGACCCAGGAAAAACACTAGAGGACAACCATTTATTCATGGAAGGAAAGACACACAAGATACAACCACATGTTGATATAACTAGGCAAAACTCAATGACACTTAAGCACAAACTAAAGTAAAATACTGGAGGGAAACAACATTGCAAGGGAAATATAGATTGTTGTCCTAAAACTGCAAAAATTAGCAAGAAGGAAATACTAAAATGAAAATGCAGAAAGCAAAGACAACTACCCTAGACCAAAATTTTTTACCTCAAAGTTGCCATGATTAAATCATCATACTCAAAGGACCAATGCAACCAAATGATCAACCTGACGAGAGAGGTCAACAAAGTCAACCTTCCAAGGGGACCCACCATGAAATCTTATGTGACCCAAAATTGCCTTCATGTACTTGTTGGTGTAGCCATAACTGAAGGATGTTAGTTGATTGAAGGTTGGTTGGGACTTAGAACATGGTATTTCAACAATAATGAGCACAAATGCATGAGAGTTGAAACTCTTGGCATCTACTTGTTGAAATACCTACATCATTTTGAGCTCAACTGGGTCATGGTGAACTCTGATATCCAAGCTCTAATCAATCTTAGGATCCTAAAGATGAAAGGGATAGCATCTTCTGGTTGAACCAAAAGTGGCTCCTCTTGTTGTAATGGTGTCTAATCAAGTTGTTCCTCTTCTTGAAACTTTTCATCTTCACTAATGGGAGGAACCAATGAATACTCTTGAGTATTCAAATCTTCACCTTCATCTTCTTGGAACTCCGCATGTGACTCAGATGGTGCAGCTATTGGTTTTGGATCATCTAAGATTGGGCTATAACCCTCCCTTTCATCTCTGGGAACTTGATACGATGCAAGTTGTGGTTCATCCTCAATAACACAAACTTCCTACACTACTTTAACAATCGGTAGTTGAAAGTCATGTATCGGAATGAAGCCATAGGCTGCCATAAAATCTCTTTCCAACTTAATAGCAACAACCTGGGCCTCCTCCAGAGTTCGAGATTCCTCATTCCTGAGAAAAATACCGAAAATGCAATCAAATGCCTCAAGATAAAAAATCAAAGCACAAGCATCATTAGGCCTTATAGTAATAGCAAATTTATAATAATTTTTAGAAAAACGAGCATTGAAATCAGTGACAGTTTCATCCCCATTCTTTTTAATATGAATAAAAGCATTAATTAAGGAAGATCGTATGGCTTATTCACCCATCTTTTAGTAAACTACTTTTGGAACAAATCCCATCCATCAATGGAGACATCCGGAAGGGATTTGTACCATGTTCGTGCCTCCCCCTCAAGGGTCGAAGCAAACATCCTCATTGCCACATCCTCATGTTCCACCTCAAAATCATCCAACAATTTTGAAAAAGCAGCCAAGTCATCCTCAATTGATTCTCCCAACCTTCCTGCAAACAAAGGTAAGCATTTAAGCTATTTACGTGCAGGTAAGTCATGAGGATAATCTGGGAATGCAACAAAGCTTAGTGGGTGTTGGAGATACTTCACACACACCTAGGATTTCTTTTTCCTAAGGTTTTCCCTGTATTTAATAGTCATTATTCAGTCTTCTATAGTTTACGAAGAATATTTCTTTCAGAGAATATTCTCTTCAATTCACACTTCAGTTTGATCAGTTGAGTGGAGTCTAGATGCCACATTGGAATCATCACCATGCAACATTGGGATCATCACCAACTAATGCGCATTGTCCTTGGGATTATCACCAGACTAACGCATTATTTATGATTCCCTGATCTTCTCCTCACTTCACTCTGTTTCAGTCAATTAACTGAAGACTGAGAGACTAGTTAACTCAGACTAGGTGGCAGTTCACTCCCGTAATTGCCTGAGAAGTGAGAGACTAGACTAGGTGGCAATTTACTCTCGTAACTGTTGGTGTGTGTCCAAATCACTCTAGACCACCACTATGGCACATTGGCTTCTCCTCCAGTGCGCATTAATTGAGTTATACAGAGTATATCATGTGTAAATTATCATTCATTCATTTGGTTAATGAGAATTCTTCAATTCTTTCTCTCCTGTTTCACTTTTCTCATATTTTCTCTGCAAACTGTGTATGTCATTTGCTAGCTAGATCTATTATGTGCACGTTCGACACATTTACATGGTATCAAAGCCAACGAACTGCCAGGGAAAAGACACACCAGATTATTTTTACAGGTACCGAAGATTGAAGACATTGGAAAAATGGAATTTCCAAAAGAATTAATTCTTACACTGTACAATTTCTTTGCATGGAAAGAGAAGATGATAGTGCATCTTCGAGGCAGAGGATTATATAGGTTAACCATGGACACAGAGACCGAACCCACATCAGCCATTGAAAAATCCAAATATCTGAATCGAATGGATGAAGCGTTTGGAACTATTTGTAGTCTCATTTCTCCTGAACTCCTCTTTCACATATCCTCCTGTAAAACCCCCAATGAAGCCTGGACCACCATGGAAGGGTTTTTTGGCAAACAGAGTGACATGAGGAGACACATGCTCGAGGTGGAATTGCTCACTTTGGATCCAAAAACCTTCGACAATCTCCAAGATTTATTTACCAAATATAAGGATTTGTTGTCGCAACTCAAGGCTTGTCGGATTGATAAATCTAAGGAGGAGAAACAAATGGTTCTCACCATTCTTTCCAAACTTGGTTCGGAATACTCAATGTTTGTATCCACATTTCATTCAATTAGACTCGCCTCTGGAACCACCTGGAAGATGCCCTCTCTTGAGGTCTTCATTGAATCTCTGACACAAGAGCAGAACAAGCTTATCAACATGGGCAAAATCAAAGGCCCAAAGGCACATGCACTTTCTATGCATGATGGTAGCGGTCATCAAAATCAAAAATCTAAAGACAAAGACAAAAGGAAAGCACACGCAAATCCAAAGAAGAAAGGGTACTCAAAACCCTTCAACGATGCCTCCAGATCCAAAGGTGGAAAGGGAAGAAAAAGGGAGAAATGCACTTACTGTCATAAAGGATTCCATCCAGAATCCGCATGTATGAAAAAACAGATAGATCAAATGGCCCAAATACTTCAACAAAACAACCTTGGAGATCGCATCCCCGAGTGTGCCAAGAAGAAGAAGCCAAAAGATCAGAATCCCAAGGAAGGCAATTCCAGCCATGCTTTGATTGCCATCAACTCCTCTCCCGATGCTTGGATCGTAGATTCAGGTGCATCAGACCACATGGAAGCCACAAAAGAAGTCTACTCTTCATTGGACGCATGCAAAGGTCTTCCTATTCTGATGGGGGACAACTCTCTAGTCGAGGTCACCGGCAAAGGAAGAATTGAACTCACAAACGGAAGCTACGATAATGTGCTACATGTTCCCAAACTTTCCGTCAATCTTCTCTCTATGTATCAAATGACAAACTCCAGCATCGAAAAGAGAGTCATATCCACACTTGATGCAGTGGATATCTATGACATGCAAACCAATTCCAAGGTTGCTACCGGTGAGGTAAATCATCAATCTAGACTCTACACATTTTCTGAATTTATTGAACCAAATTCCGCATTACTGCTTACCCATGTTGATGAAAGAAGTATGATATGGCACGAAAGGTTCGAGCATTTAAATTTCAGATATATGCAACAGCTTAGCAAGCAGGGAATGGTTGATGGTCTACCTGACATCCACTTCTCCAAAGGAATTTGTGAGGGATGTGTTCTTGGAAAACACCCTCAAGAGAAATTCGACAAAGGAACGACCCAGAAGGCTTCCTCTCCTTTAGATCTGGTCCATAGTGACCTCATGGGCCCTTTTCTGCATCCATCAATCAGTAAAGCAAGGTATGTGCTCATTTTTGTTGATAACGCTTCACATGGATTTTCTTTCTCATGCAAAAATCAGAGGTCTTTCAACACCTCAAAGATTTCAAAGCCCTTGTTGAGACACAGTCAAGAGAGAAAAGCAAAGTCCTCCGAACAGATAACGGAGGAGAGTATGTCAACCATGAGATACAGAATCTTTGTCATGAGGTCGGGATTCAATTGCAGCACACGGTTACTTACACTCTGCAGCAAAATGGAGCTATTGAGCGGAAAAATAGATCTCTAAGAGATATGGCATCTTACATGCTACATGCAAAGTCAGTTCCACAGAGATTATGGGCTGAAGCACTTAATTGTGCAACCTACATCCAAAATAGATCTCCCCGTAGATCCGTCAAGGATAAGACCCCCTACGAGGCTTGGAGCAGCCTCAAACTGGAAGTGACCCACTTCCGTATTTTCAGTTCACGTACATGGGCCAGTATTCCCTCTCAGAAGAGGAAAGCACTTGATCCACAGAGCACAAAGTGTATCTTTGTTGGATACCCTGACGGTGTGAAGGGATACAGACTCATTGATCTTTCCTCGAACCGACTCATCATTGAGCGTAGTGTCCAATTCAAGGAAAGTGTCTCACATGTACCTCAGCAGTCGTATGCAGACACTTTTGTTCTTTCACTTGTCAGAGATGATAAGCATGCACATGCCGACTCTTGCTCAGATGAGAGTTATGATTCAGAGGATTTAGATGATCCAGATACAGAGTCAGTATAGTCAGATGCAAAGTCAGTGCATACAGATGCAGATGCAGAACCAGAGCAAAGGCCCAAGTGGGCCAAGACTACTCTTCAGGATGCAGGAGATCTTGTTGGGGATCCAGCTGATACTAGGAGGACTCGATCTAATTTCGAGGAGCCTCCTCTTGCACTCATCGCCACTGAACCGATGCCACCCAGGCATCTTTTCTTGGTTCAGTCTTCAGATCCACAGTCCTATAGCAAGGCTGTTGGAAATCCCTTTTGGGAAATCCACCATGCAGGAGGAGTACAACTCCCTCCTTATGGCCTTAGATCCCTGCCATATCCAAAACCAGTCTTCCTTGTGGGCTTAGATCCATGCCATATCCAAAACCAATCTTCCTACAATTTTTCTCAACTTTCTTGCAGCCAAACAAGATTGTTAGCACTCATGCACATTTTCAACAATTCATGAAATGATCTCAAAATTGTAATTTACAAGCAATTCAATCATTTTAAACCATTATTCACATTAAAAATGGAATTCAACCACTAATCATACTATCTAGAATGAAACCATCATTCACTGCAAAATATGAATTTAGCCATGAAGTGATTTTCAAAATTATATTATCTAAAATTTCCATCACTTCCAACAATTATTCATATTAAATGGAATGAAACCATCATTCCTCACATATGCATTACTAGCATGTATATACTCAAGGCCCTCTGCCTTTCCATAAATCCAAATATGGAACTTTAACTGAGGGAATTCTTACCTCAATTCCCTTATGTGTTTATGCATCTTAAGCAACCTCAAATGCATACCTGCATGGTTGTTATTTCCTTACTTGATGCTACTTGACCAACTGGTACTTTGTAGAAGCTCACAAGCTCCCTTCACCAACCTCTTGGTCGGCATTCCCACCATCCTCATTTGTCTTCGTATGGATGGCTACCATAAGCAACAGTGTCATCATCCTTTTTAACAATACTATAATCATTTTTCCTAGATATACAATCCATTCTTAGTTTTATTCAAATATCATAGCATCATTATTTCATATATATATATATATATATATATCAGCAAATTATTCTCAGTCTACAAGCATGTCCATATGCACAAATGCAAATTGTTATGCACCAAGCATTTGATCTTCATGCACATGCATTCTATATTTATTGTATGCCTCATGCTTCAATTCTATCATGCACTCCAATACATATTTATTTCCATTGTATTTGTTTATTTATTTTTGTTGTTGTAGATGGTTGTCCTTGAATTCCTGTAGAACCTCGTTTCCCTATGCACTGCCATTCTACTCAACTATGCACCACTAGCCCCTATTCTAAGCCTTCTAGTAAGCCCCACTTGGCCATCTGCATTTCCAACATGGGATCCACCAGTGTTGCCATCTCATAATTGCTTCCTTTATGTAGAGAAACCTCACCCAACATTGTTTTCATGGCTAAAGCTCTCAATATTCATGGTGTTGTAATATGCAGTATTACAGTTGAATATTATCACTGCAATTTAATTAACCATTCCCCGTTTCCTTGACCACACAGGTCTTGAAATACCATTATCATTATTGGCATTTCAAGATTCTGAAATATTTCTTTCATGTCATCTTTCTAATATCTTTTATTATCCATGGCTTTGCTCAATTTTAAATACATGTCTTCACTTCATTGAGTGAGTCACCGTGAAGCATTACTTGGCCACTCAAGACCACTCTGCTCAAAATGGAAATGCTACACCCTCCATTTGCACGTGTACCCTGCTTTTGCTACACATTCTGATAATAGAGGCAACTTTCTTTCTTTGGATACCCTTTTAGACAAAAGTTGCTAGATCATATCTAACAGTCCCTTCATCCGGCACTCCTATACTTGCTCGTAGAGATGATTCAATCACTCCATGAGTCACACCTTATCTCTTGACATCCCCTTTTCCTTCTCTTGCAGCAAGCTTTGTAACCCTCACTGTGGAGTCCACCTTCAAGGCTATGGAGTCTTCCTTAGCTCCTTATGCATGCAATGATATTCCTCACCTATTGAATTCATGCTTTATGTGAAAATATCTATTGACTTTTCCTTTGCCAACCATTCAAACTCTATAGCAATTGAATACTAATATTCCTCTGCTCTTCCTTAGACTTTTGTCAACTTTGCATCACTTGCTCTACAGCTCTTTGATGCTTCAGCGAACTGCACAAGCTTGACCTAGTTCACTGTCAAATGGACCCTGGGATTAATCTAGAACAAACCCACACAATCCTTATTTTTGGAATCTTAACCTCTTTCTAGAAATCCCTTCACACAACACTCTCTATTAGAGTGCTCCTCTGCTTACTGATCAATGTCTTGTTAATAAGCTCAACATCTTTTTTTTTACTTTGCCAAGCTACTGCCCTTCAAATGTGCCTCTATACTTATGCATAGGCACTATAATGAGTTTCAATACTCTTCCTTACCTAGCAATTACCTCTAGCACTCACCTTTATCGTCTGGGAGAGTTTCTCCAAACTTTGACATTATTTGGAAAAATCTTCACATTGAGTAGTTATACGGCTCATGGAATCCAATTCCACGTTTTCCTGCAACTCTATGGAGCAACCCAATGCTCCCCTAGAGAACTTAGTCTTTCTATCATGTTTTCTTCGGATTTACCTTTCCAATGACCATACTCATGCTTCAATATGATTTACGAGCCAAAAGTTATGGTTTCCTGAAATTCCATTCTACTCAATGGTGTCCTTCAAGTCCACCAAAAACCTTCCTTCTGATTCCTTGAGAAATTTTCAACCAAAACTAAATTTTGAGTGGACATCTGGATTCTCCTATCCAATAGCTTTCCAATGACAGCTTTCTTGCTCAATTCTTAACACTGGGCAGAAAGTTATAGGCAATTGAATATTGCCAATTTAACCCTTTTGTACACCTTTCCCACTCGTGTAAATAATCTCAAACACCAACTTTTGCCACTTTAGAGGTAAACCTATCAAGAACCAAGAAAACTTTTCTACATGATACAAATGTTGTTGCTAACACTGAATTCACAGCAATTCTCAAATTGTCAAACCGATGCTCTAGTCAAAATCTGCAACAATCTTGAAATGACAACTTTGCCCCTTTGGACTTTCTTCTAGCTTAGCAATTTTATCCTTATTCATGCATCCCTACACCAATTCGCTTGGGATTTTGGCAGAAGATCAGTTGGGTATGTCCATTACTACCTTTTGAACGATCTGTCACAATTTCACCTTCAATCGAGCTCCAAACTGTTATAGTTATAGCCCGCAGAAGTTTTGACTATTTTACATTTTTGGCCCTATATGCTACAGGTGTCTTCTTTCTCTTCCTGTACATTTTTACATACACCCATTTCAAATCTGGGTCCATGGTTGTCTTTTATGGTTCATAAAATTTTCATAGACTGCTCCTGAGCCCCAAACGGACTTCTAAGTAAAGACTTATGCCCTTCGGAACTAAACTGGTGCCGAAATTTTACCTTAATTGTTTCAGTTGTAACTTTCTCATATGAGCTTCGTTTTGCGAACCGATTAGCCCATTGGAAAGTTCTCTCTGAGTTATTTTATTTAAGCTAGAAAGATAAATGTACCTTGTTACAGTCTGTTCTCGAGGGTTTTGATAGTCTAAAAACGTCATTTAGGACCTCAAAATCGCCCTGCAAGTTAATGACCTTCAAAAACCCAAAAATTTCATAGACAAATGATTGCTTTTCTATTATAACAGCCCTTTAAATCTGAGTCGTCGAACTCAATTCGGGTGAAAACTCAATCATTGATTCGCCAATCCCTTCCAAAACCCCGCAGATCAATTTCCACCGTCGATCGACAACTCGAAACAATCTAGACCATTGATTTCCAACACTACATCAACGATTGACGATCAACAATTCTCTTGGGCAAACCAAACTGCTTGTAAATCTCCCCGACGACCGATTGTCGGCCATCGCTCATCGGAGAATTCTCTTTGCAAACCAAGACTGCTCACAAAATCCGCAAAATCGACGATCGACCCTCTCTTTACTGACATGACCACTATGCTGACATGGCATGGCATGCCATCCTGAGGCATCAACTTGGATGACCTGGCATGACGCGTCATCACCCTCTAATATGCATCTATTTATGAAATTATCTTGATCAATGTTGCATGTTGAAGCTATGATCAAATCATTAGAAGGATTAAAAGTTGATCATAGAGCTTATCCTATTAGAAGGATTGTAAAAGTTGACTCATAGAGCTTATCCTCTAACCCCAACCTTTTGTCAAGTTAGCGCATTGTCTCCAGTACGTAAGATAGGTTGAAGAAAGCACTGTCACTTGAGTGAAGGGAGACCCTGAAGAAAAGCAAGCACTCACCTTGAGGACAAGGTTCCGTAGTTTGATTAATCAAGATTCAAAGGTACACATGACAAGTCGATGACTTTAGTTGAGATAGAATCGTCGTAGCATTCTAATGGATAGCATGTGAGAATATAGATGTAAATATTTTCCCCGATATGACTACCACCCTCCCTCAAGGAGAAACCGCGTTAGTTCCAAAGCCGCTGGAAGAATGTTTCTTTGGTCACAACACCAAGACAAAGGTTAACCAATTCTCAGACAGGGCCTCACTTTAATCTTGCAAATTATAAGTAATAAAGCTCCAAAGGAGCTACCGTGGATTAATTGTTCGCGGTTTTGTTTATATCGTCGTAAGAAGGATATTATTCTTGCTTGTTGTTTTGTTGACCCGTTCGTGTCACATGAGGGAAGTTATAGCAAAGAAGTTGCGTAAGGCAAATGTGAGAGATCATAAATGAAGCAATCATCGCTGGAAAAGAAGAAGGTATCACCGTAAGCTCATGACCCACGCCATTGAAGAATCCTACGTGAACTCTAGAAGATTAGCTCACATCAACTACGTGGCCACCATACATATGCAAATATGTCGCCATGTGCTTCACCAACTCAAAGGTGACTGCGAAGGCGATGCGATGGATGTGCTAAGGGAAGAACGTCAAGAACCCGCTTCCAAAGAGTGACAGCTACGCGTAAGGAGTCCCGTGAACTCACTCATTCGACATGCGGGCCCAATGCCATCATCCTCCAAGAATGGGTGCTGTATACCATGTATCATTCATTAATGATTATTCTACAAAGACCGGATATATTTGAAGTGTTCAAAAGATCACAGTCTTGATAAGAGAATCTTGCTGAAATAAAATTCAAGATACTCAGGTCAGATAATGAGGAAAATATACCTCAAAAAAGAATTCTGCGAATATTGCAGAAGATGTTGGGATCAAGATCTCCAAAAAAAAAAACGGTGTAGCTTAACGAAAGAACAAAACCATGCTAAAAGATGTGAAGATCAAGATCTTCCCATGTGCCTATGGGAAGAAGCAAAGCACGACAGTTGTTTATGTGTATAACCAATTGCCCCATAGTGCACTTGGGGCTCAAGACACCGTAAGAGATGTTCACCAAAAATAAACCAGAGGTAAGCCATCTCAAAAAATATTTGGCTATCCAATGTTTATCCATATACCCAAAGAGAAAAGAAACAAACCGGAACCTCCGAAAGAAGGGAATATTTGCGGGATAATGTGAGGTATCCAAGGCCTCGTATCTGGCTACATACCGGTCACCGCTTATTGAGATCGCCAGGACGTTGACCTTTGGATGAAGAAGTCAATCTTAAGAAATCGAGAAGATGCCACTGAAGATGTATATGAAGAGGAACCTACAACCTGTGGATCTACGTAATCCGTGGAGGGAAGTTCCCGCCACGAAAACCCCAGAAGGGAAGTCGAACTTCCTCGATGAGGAACTCGAAGACCCGCATATAGTAGAAGTTCAAGAACTCTCAAAATGACCTTCTCCCATAAAAGAAAGCCCCGCTTGGGCAAGAGAGCTTTATTCAAGACAGAGAAGTATGGTGTTCCGCATGAACCACAAGACAGTGAAGAGACCAAAGCCATCTCCGCCATACGCCTTTGATGTGCAATCTACTTGATGAAGAACCCATGTGTTTTGAAGAAGCCATCCGTATGAAGGAATGGGCAAATGCTACATTGCGAGGATTACCAATCCATAATAAAGAATGATGTATGGAAATTGTTCCTGCACTAAAAGGTGTTGATGTGGTATCATCAAAATGGCCTTTCAAGATAAACATGCCGGGCCGAAGGAAGTATTGAGAAACATAAAGCAAGATTTGTCGCCGGTTTTTACTAGAAGGAAGGAATCGACCATGAAGAGACATTCGCTCATATCGTATTAATTTTATCAGAACCATTATAGCTCTTGTCGCCAAGATGAAATGAAAGCCGCACTGCATGGATGTGAAGACAACTTTTCCGAATGGTAATCATTGAAGAGGAAGTGTATATAGAGCTTCTAATCGAGATTTGAGGTTGAAGACGTGAAGTCTCATGTCCGTCAATTGAAGAAAGCCTTATAAAGATTGAAACAATTCCAGCTTGGTATGGTCATGATAGACAGCTGACGTAGCCATTTTACCAAGAGGTGCTGATTCAAATCTCTACTCAAGATCATGGATAATGAACCAATACTATTATCGCATGCGGGATGACTTGTTTTTAACCGGAGAAGAAAAGCTCATCTTTGAATGTGTCGCAGATCAGTCAGCAGAATTTGAAATGAAAGACCTTGGCCTAATGCATTACTTTAGGTCTTGAGGTGGCGCGTATTCCTTAAAGAATCTCTTCCTTAACCAAGCACCATTTAAATTCAAAGAGATTCATTATGTTAGAATGCAAGTCCATGAATAATCTTGCATACAAAGTCAAGCCGCTATCGATACTTCACGATTTGATAGGATGCCACTGCATGCATGATTATTGATCGCTGATGTGACCTCGACCAACACCGTGACTGTGCCATTCGCTTTTGCAATGAACACCTGAGTCAATTTCCGGTAGAGCCCGTGACGCAGTTCATTTGAGTGGTTGCAAAACATATTTAGCAATCTTAAAGGTACAAATGTATTATGGTCTCAACTATGATGGAGATCATGACTCTACACGAAAGTGGATATAATCGATGGGGCGTTGTGCTGCCGACGTAAAAGCACTTCGGATGTTGTTTCAGCTTGGGATCAATAGTGATTACAGGGTTTAGCAGGAATCACAATTTTGTAGCACTAAGTTTAGTGGAGGCAGAGTACACATTAGTGAGTATGGATAGTTGTTAAGCCATATGGCTTTGAAAGTTGTCGATAGGCCTATTTGATTTGGAGATGAGAGCAACCGCGATTCTATGTGACAATCAGTCGTATTAAAATAAGAGAATCTTGTGTCTAATGACGTGTCGTAGTTAACATAGAGATCCTCATATCATTTCATATCCGCTTAATTTGGTACAGCAGAGGAGCCTTGAAGCCCAGCATTACTGTTAACGGGATGAACGGGTTGTCGATGTGATGACTAAGCCTCATCCTCGTAAAGTTTGAACACTTTTGAGATAAGCTTTGGTATTGTCCGAAGCGACCTTCCCCGAAGCAGCAGATGTATTCCCTGCTTCCCGACCGCTGTTAGATCTAGGCAAGATGAGTCATGCTTCCTAATCTTCGCTGTTAGACGTAGCATGACGTCGTGTGATCCTTAATTCTGACCTCACTGTTAGACAAAAAACAAGATGACTCCTTGCTTATGAACTCATTGTTAAACGTAAAGAAATATGACTCCTTACTTCTGACCTATTTGTCATACGTAAAGAAAAATGAGATGTTCCTTTCTTATGACCTTGTTGTTAGACATAAAGCATGACGCCAGGTGATCCTTTGTTTCTCGACCTCGCTGTTAGACGTAAAGCAAGATGAGTTATGCTTCCGACCTAGTTGTTAGGATCGTGAAGCATAACGTCATTGGTTCCTTGCTCGACCCTCGCTGTTAGACATAAAGCAGCATGACACGCTCAATTCCAGTTGTTAGATCGAAGCATGATCGCCGCGGATTCCTCGTCAATTCCTCGTTGTTAGACGGTAGTTTAGATGTGTTGTTGTGTTCCTTGCTTCACCTCATTGTTAGACGTGAAAGCAAGATGAGCCTCATGCTTCGACCGGTTGTTAGACGTAGCATGATCGTTGTGATTCCTCGCCGACCTAGTTGTTAGATCGAAAGCCGAGATGGTGACATTCCCTGCTTCCCACCTAGTTGTTAGACGTAGCAAGATGTGACTGACACCGAAGCACAAAATGTCCACCGCGGACATTGAGTTAGTGTAGTATTGTGATGTGCCTGCCCAGTGTTGTAATGAGGTATCATTTTTAATCGATATTTGATGCAGATGATGATAGCATCTTTTGAGAATGATGATTGTGTTGATGAAGAAAACTCCGGCGACTCGCAGAAACGTGCTAGACAATGGTTCAAGATGATATTGACGATATTGTCCTCGAGGATGCCACCGATGATGCACTCCTCTCACCATACGATGAAGAATACCCTTTTTTTGTTAAGGGGAGTGTTGAAATAATGTAACCGCTACATATTCTTATCATTATTTTGTTATTGACTGAGTCCCTAATGTGGACAACGGCGTCATTATTATTATTATTGTTACTGGATTAATCCCCATTAAGGATTAATCATGTCGGCACTGTATAAGGACCAAATCCCCCTTTGCGGATTAATACCCTGACAATTACAAAGTGCCAATAAGAAGTCGGCCCTGCCAGCTATAATGGAAGACCCAGACACTAATTAAAGGTGGGTTTGCACTCAACGTAGAGTGAGAGGTCGGCTCGCCAGATTGTGACCTTTCACACGCATGTGTTGATAAATAAGAGGCTAGCCAATTGAAATGACAACTCACTTGCTCATTCTCTCATGAGGTGTCGGGCAATTAGAAGTTGGAGAGAGGGGAGAAGAAGGGTGGCGAATCTATTGGAGGAGGGACTCTCATCGGGTTTGAGCCCCATCTCTTGAACATTGTATAAGCTATTTATGATAAGGAAGTTTTTGCTGGGTTTTCTTCCCCTAGAGGGTTTCCCAGGATAAATGATGTGTCTCTTGTGAATGTGTATTTCTCAGTGATCCTGTTCTTATTATGCTCTTATCTAATGAAATGCAAAGAACTATAATAATGGCATAAACATTAACATCTAGTAGAGGCCAACCATGGCATCAAACATCTCCTTTGCAATTTTCTTCTCAGATATATAAGGGATCAAATGATCCTTTATGGCATCCATGATCATCCACTTGGCCTTCACTTCCTTGTTCTTGTGAGCTACCAACTACTACGGATCTGTAGGCAAAGGCACAACATCCTTAACAATATCCTAGAGATCATTCTCCTCTAATAAGAGTGTAACTCTCACTTTCCATGACAAGAATTTGAGGCGCCATCTAGTCTATCCTTGAATTTGAAGCTAGTTGAGGCCATCTTTGAGATCTTATGTACAAACTTCTAGAACTAAAAATTAGTGCTTGAAAGAAATATTGAAACCCTCTAATTGTTGGTCCTTCTTTTTGGCAGTTGATTTACTGTTGTAAATCCTTGAGAAACTCAATGAGAGAAACAGCTCTAATACCATTTAAATTTTTCAAGCCTAGGTGATTGTCGTCCTAATGTTCTCTCATTGAATAACTCAAAATAGAATTTACTTAAAAGCAGAAAATCAAACTTTTGAACATTGCATCCATCACACAACAATGGAAAAATGAACAGTGCAAGAAATAAAACACATATAAAGGAATTTCTCCTTCTAATCGTATTTTCAATCCTTTGATCAAAGCTTACAAGGTGACCTCTACAACCTGCTTGAACCAGCAGGTATACAATCAATAAAATCACCTCAACAGTAGTGTACGACCTGTGTAACAAAGGGTATAGCTATGGCGGTATGGCCTGCTCTATTTCTACCTTTCCTGGACAACAAAATACTCTTTCTCTCCTCTCAACACTAAAGCACACTCTAGAAATACAGTGTATGGCTAGATCTAAAGTTGTATGAACTGTGCATAAAGAAAAGATGCCTACATCAGTGGTATGACCTGTATGGCCTGCTGGTATCTTGTTGGTCCCTTTAGCAATCTGCTCTTCTTCACCTTGAATGCACTCTGTCTTCTTCAAACTCTCTTCTCATGTGAGATAGACCTCTCCTATCTTGTCTTCTTTATGCTTTGAGAGAAATAACTAATCTCCTCAATCCTAGCTGCCACCTATCTCAATCTTGAGATGTACAGTTAAGATTAAATCTTAATCTAAGTCATTAATGTTCCCTTAGAACATTTCATTTAGATCCCTAAGACTAATTAGACTAAAAAACATTAGACTTTCACTTTTATTTTTCAAGTCAAATTACAAGATGGAATTAGTGACCACCTTTCCAAGATGGTCACCAATGAAATGTCTCAAACCATTCCTACATGTTCACATTTAACATGTTTAATAAATTCTTGCTTGAGCTACATTTCTCAATAGTTGTTGTCGACACACCTTTACAACCAACTTTGGTTTGAGTAGGAAGGTATTGCTTGCAACTCTTCCAAAGTACCCCATGTACAAGTTAGCCATAATGAGAAACAAAGGGGATCCCATAGCAATCTCATATGTTTGTCCATATATGATACTTTGGAAGCTAAAGTAAGTAGACTTCAAACATATATTAACCAAACATGTGGTCTCTTGATTGTAATTGTAAAGAGTATTCTATTTATTATTGATTTATTATTCATTAGATCAATCCCCTTTTGTGGATTCATCATGTTGGGCATTGTAATTGACTAAATCCCCTTTTACAGATTGGCCAAACCCTTATTGTATTATGCAAATTGAGAAGTCAGCCCCCAGGCTAATTAAAGTGGTTTTAACCATTAAGAAGACAAATCGGCCCTACCCAGCGAAGAGACACCTTTTCAGCACCTGTCAGTTTGTATAAATAAAGGAAGCCAGCGCCTTATTTGTTCATTCACTCAGCTCACTCATCTAGTGCGCAAGTTTGAAGGAAGCTGCAGTTACCAGTTGTCGGAAGGAGGAGGAGAGAGAAGCGCATTGCTTAGTAGAGGATATTCTCTAGTGTTTGGTTTATTGTCTTGGCATTGTATTGGCTAACTATATTAAGGAAGTTTTTGTTGGGTTTTCTTCCCCATGAGGGTTTCTCGGGATAAATGGTGTGTATCTTGTGAATGTGTCTCTCTCAATGATCCTATCTATGCTATGGTTATCTAGTAAATTGAAAAGAAACCTAATAATAGCTTAAACCTTAACATGGTATCAGAGCTCAGCTGAAGAGAGCATCTTTCACTAGATAAAGAAAAACGTCATTGTTATCGTACAAGAAAATTAGAGCTTTTTATTGAAGAGGAATTTCAGCCCAAAAATCATCTAGAAAATTGCACCCTAGCCTAGGGAACTCATTGGCACCTTCAACACACCCTTTCAGTGGATAGAACTCCCGGAAAGTGAAACCCTAGTTTTCACCGATACCAGAATTACCAGTCCAGAAATCCGCTGGTCAAGTTTGAAGGGGCAAAATTTGGATTTTTCGAAATCTAACTGCACTAGGCTACTCGCCTCAGCCAAGCACACCTCCTAGTAAGTTTAGAATTAAATTCTGAGCATTTTCAATTTTTGGTCATTTTCCTAGCTCGAGGTAAACATGTCTGCAAGCACTAAGCTTGTTGACAAGCTAGAAGGTGTGGAAAACTTTCGTGCCTAGAAGTATAGGATTGCACTCATTCTTGAAGAGAATGACCTAGCAAGATTCATCAAAGAAGATGTACCAAAACCTGTCGATGTTGCAGCTAATGCAAAACTCCAAAAGGACACAGTTAGGGCCAAAAGAATCATTGCAGATTCTATTAAAGATGCAGAAAGGAGAAACAATTAGGGAATATTTCTCCAGAATATCACAATTCAAAGAACAACTAGAAGAAATTGAAGAAACTATAGATGAAGACGAACTTATAATGACAGCCCTTAATGGTCTCACAAGACCTTGGGATGCATTCATCCAAACTATTTGTGCTAGAAAGGAGAAACTACACTTTGACAGTCTTTGGGAAGAATGTGTTCAAGAAGAAGCAAGGGTAGCTAACCGAGAAGCATTGCTATCAAGAGATGAAGATCAAGCCCTAGCTACTCATACTAAAGGAGGAAGAAAGAAGTCTTACTTCCAGAAAGAAACTCATAAGGAATCTCACCCCCAAACAAATTCATACATAAAGAATCTCACCCTCCAAGGAGATTCCAGAAGTTTCAGAAAGGTCAAAGAAGAGAAAAAGATTTCTCATCCTACCAATGTTACCATTGTGACAAGATGGGACATATTGCTAAGTATTGTCCAGCTAGACGAGAAGAATACAAGAAGAGAAAAAAGAGGCACCATGCCCATACAATTGAAGATGAAGAGCCATCCACAAAGATGATAAAAGAACAGATTGAAGACTATGTCTTAATCTCTGCCCTCTCAGGATTGGTGTCACCTAGTGAGGACACTTGGCTCATAGACAGTGGTGCTTTCAAGCACATGACAGGTCAAAGAGACATTCTCTCTTGCCTTACAGAAAAGAAGTTTCCCCATAAAGTTACACTTGGTGATGATTATCAATACCTTATCAAATGAGTAGGAGAATCAAATTACAAACTTGATTCAAGGACCCCAATAAAGATGAAGGATGTACTATATGTACCAGGTTTGACAAAGAACTTACTTTCTATCTCAGCTTTAGAGAAGAAAGGCTTTAGAGTTGCCTTCATAAATGGAGAAGTTCTTATGTGGCCCAAAGGAAAAACCATGGAAGAAGCAATTGTTATTGAAAAAGAAGAAGGTGGCTTGTATAAGCTAAAGGGTCACTTAGAAGCAACCTTGACCCATTCCATTAAGAATCCATGTGAACTTTGGCATAGAAGATTAGCCCACATCAACTACAAGGCATTACCATATGTAAGCAAGGCAATCACAGGTCTACCAGAATTCAAGGTTGACCACGAAGGTGTGTGCAATGGATGTGCACAAGGAAAGAACATCAAGAACCCTTTCCCAAAAAAAGAAAGTAAAGCAGAAGGAGTCTTAGAGCTCATTCACTCAGAGATGTATGTGGCCCAATGCCATCGACCTCCATCAGTGGGTATCTATACTATGTGTCTTTTAATGATGACTATTCTCGCAAAACCTGGGTTTACTTTTTGAAATCAAAAGATGAAGTATTCAGTAAATTCAAGGAATTCAAAGCCTTGATAGAGAATCTTTCTGAAAGAAAGATCAAGATACTCAAGTCAGATAATGGAGGAGAATACACCTCAAAAGAGTTTGCAAACTTTTGCAAAGATGTCGGGATCAAGAGGGAGCTCACCACTCCTTACAATCCTCAACAAAATGGTGTCGCAGAAAGAAAGAACAGAACTATAATGGAAGCAGTGAAGACCATGATCCATGATCAAGATCTTCCAATGAACTTATGGGCAGAAGTAGCAAAAACAACAGTATATGTACAAAACAGATTGTCCCATAGTGCACTTGGGTTCAAGACCCCTGAAGAAATGTTCTCCAAAAAGAAGCCAGAAGTAAACCATCTCAAAATATTTGGCTACCCGGTATTTGTACACATTTCGAAAGAGAAGAGAACCAAGTTGAACCCTTCAAGAAAGAAGGGAATATTTGTTGGATATTGTGAGGTCTCCAAGGCCTTCAGAGTTTATATACCAGGTTACCGTCATATTGAGATCAACAGAGATGTAACCTTTGATGAAGATGCAACACTCAAGAAATCAAGAAGATGTCAACTTGAAGAAGTATATGAAGAAGAACCTGTGGCTCCCAAAGTTGCAGAACCAGTTAGGGAAGTCATAACTTCCCCTGATGAGGAGATTCTAGAAGATCATGACATAATAGAATCTCAAGAACCTCCCCAGATGACGATCTCCCACAAGAGAAAGCCAACCTGGGCAAGGGAAGTTATTCAAAATGGAGAGAAGTATGGTGCCCTCGAAGGAACCATGAGACAAGTGAAGAAACCCAAGCCATTCTCCAACTATATGGCTTTGATGTGTGATCTCTTAGAGAAGGAGCCTACTTGCTTTGAAGAAGCTATTCAGAAGAAAGAATGGGCAGATGCCATGACAGAAGAATATGAATCCATTATAAAGAATGATGTATGGGAAATAGTTCCCAGACCGAAGAGCAAGGATGTGGTATCTTCCAAATGGCTTTTCAAAATAAAACATGTTGCTGATGGAACTATTGAAAAATATAAAGTCGGGTTTGTTGCTCGTGGCTTTTCTCAAAAGGAAGGCATTGACTATGCAAAGACGTTTGCTCATGTAGCTAGATACACTTCAATCAGAACCATCATAGCTCTTGCAGCTAAAATGAAGTGGAAGTTCCACTAGATGGACGTGAAAACAGCTTTTTTGAATGGTTTGTGTCATTGAAGAAGAAGTGTATATAGAACAACCTCAAAGGTTTGAAGTTGAAGACAGGAAGACTCATGTCTGCAAGTTAAAGAAGGCTCTGTACGGATTGAAGCAAGCTCCTAGAGGTTGGTATGGAAGGATTGACAGTTTCCTGACGAGCTTGGGTTTTACCAAGAGTAAAGTTGATTATAACCTTTACTTCAAGGTTATGAATGATGACCCTGTTATACTGTTGTTGTATGTGGATGACTTATTCTTAACTGGAGAAGAAAAGCTCATCACTGACTGTAAGAAGAAGCTCGTTGCAGAATTTGAGATGAAAGACCTTGGCCTAATGCACTACTTCTTAGGTCTTGAGGTCTGGCAAAGCCTAGAGAAGATCTTCCTTAACCAAGGGAAGTATGCAGTTGAAATACTGAAGAGATTTGATATGTTGGAGTGCAAATCCATGAATACACCCATGGAAACAAAGTTGAAGCTCCTGGTTGACACTTCGTCAGAATT